>CAIGRB010123739.1:0-11886 GCA_903798255.1 Fraxinus quadrangulata | reverse complement strand
TACTTTGAATATGAGACTTTATTGAATTTGGAACAAGTGGGGGATTGTTGATAATTTGTTGTTCAAAACGAAAAGGGAAGTGTGTGGAATGAAATTGAGAAAATGGAAAATATGTTGGCAATTAAGCCTATGCGTACGCACATCAATTTGGCTGTCTGTACGCGAGATTGGAGATGGCCAAACCAAAGGTGAAAATGTCTCTACCGTGTAAAATATGCGTACGCACATGCTAATTTGGCTAGCCGTTGGGCAATTTTTTTGTTTCAGTTTTGGCGGCTTTTGGAGGGTATTTTGCAACTCTTCCATAGGTTTTGGCACCAATTTGTGGGGCATTGATCAAGGCCTATAAATAGGTTATAAGATGATCAATACATACACATGGAAAATACTTGAAAAAAGAGTGATCATAATCTTCATTTCACAAGAAAGAAATTATTCTTTCTTCTTCCATATTCAAATATTCCCTTGTGTTCTTGAAGTTTTATAGAATCACATTAGTGCTTAAATGTTGAATTCTCTCCAAGACTTGATTAATCCTACAAACTATTTATCGGAAAATCCTTTAAGCGCCAAATTGTATCGGAGAGGGGGCAAATATCGTTTGAAGACAGCGATGTTCACGTGTTTGAGCCTTTCATCTTCCTCGAAATTGTTTGATCATTTGCATCGAGTTTTTTCAATTCTTGCATGGAAGATCATAATCTAAAAAGGAGAAATTGCAATGTTCGAGAAACATAAATGATAAGTTATCCGGGCTCCAAATTATGACATTTTTGTGGTTCTTTTAATGAGATTATAGTCTAATTTATGATATAATGTGTTATTAGGTGACACTCGATGAATGTAATGGAAATTGAAAGAAAGAAGCGAAAAAGGCTAAATTGTAAGATATTCAAAGTTTTGGGACTGAAGTGCAAATGTTCAAAAGTTGTGTCGATCCTCACGATGAAGATTCGAGAGATACTTGGAGTCAATTGGATAAAGAAAAATAGTCAAATGGATGAAATATAATCGAAGTAAGATCACACATCAATTTCTAACCGAAAAAGATATGCTACAGATTTTTAGTCTCATATTGAAACTCCTTTTTGACATAGAAAATTTTCCATTTTCCATGGAAAATTATTGGTATCAAACAGGGCCTAAGAAATAGTATATTATTCATTTAAATTGCATACCAAAAAATCTTGTGCTCAAATTCAAGTGTTCTCGAATTCAATTCCTGCAAATTGAAAATAAATTCAATGCATGTTCGGTACTCAATATTGGACATGGTTGAATTTGTTCTATTATTCATTTCTTTGTATTGAACGTGTCGTCAAAATTTAAGAACTCAACAACTCGTTATTCATTATGTAGGTAAGTCATTCGCAGTTTCTATATCAGCTCTAACAAACAGTTTTTTATCGTTTTGGTATATAAAACTATATCCAACCCCAACAGGATTATCTTATAAAAAAAATTAGAAAAACAAGTAAAAAAAACCAAGATATTATAATTTTATGGATATATAAAGAATTAAATGCTTACCACAAATAGAAAATCAGCTTTCGTCGGGCATGAGAAATTTATAAACTTCAAAGAAGTGTCTAAAGTGCCAATTGTTTGAATCCTTTGAACCCACGTGTTGTGAAAAATCGGAAGATATTAATGGAGCAATATGAAGTATTGATTGCTCACCAAACAAGAACAAGATTTAAAGTAAAGAAAAGAAAAAATTGGCAGAGGAACTGATATTTTATTAAACAACCAATAGAGAGAAAATACAATTTCAGCTCCCAAAAACTTAATGAAGAGTCTATTATTTATAGGGAAATGTCCAAACTCAAAATGGAAATAAGATAAAAACAAATCACGTGAAATAAAGGAAATATCCAATAAACACGTGAAATAAGGAAAATAATATTCTTCCAAATACATGCAAAGAAGGAAAAATATATTCCTAAAAATTCCAACTTAATTTGGGTCACAAAATCCAACAATCTCCACCTTGACACAAATTTCGGTGCAACGAACGAAACTCCAAAATTTCTCCACATGAAAAAAAAGTCTGACTACATGAGAATAAATCAATCTCTTCATTCAGTACCAAAACTCTCCACCTCACGACAAACATCGCAGCTGCCCAGTGTCCACAAGCGACACCCGAACCCAACCCAACCCAACCCCCGATTCCCAAAATTCCAACAAAGAATTCAACAATACGAAACAGGGTCTAAGCACACCATGTAGCAGAATCCATACCAAATGCTTGAACTGAAGGCCCCTTGCTAGAACTGTCACCTTCAAACACCCCGAAAGCATGATCACACTCATCTAAAATCCGGTACCTATACTCCATGAATCCTCTCCTAGCAAATGACTCAGAGCCCAACATGAAAGGTACTTTACCGAACTAGATCTCTTTCACGGTACAAAACCTGTCCAGGTATCTCTTCACTGGTTCTGCGCGCCCTGAAGGATATATGGTTAAGAACTCTTTCGTCCTTCCAGTACAACACGATGACCCCTTTGGACCTTCAAGACTCCACCTCCACCGGAGAATGTGTACCCATTAGAATCCAAGGTACTCAACGAGATGAGATTCTTCATTAAGTCTGGAACATGCCGAACCTGGCCAAGAACTCGAACTGTCCAATCCAATAACCTCAATCTGACCCGATCGATTCCAGCAACCCTACAAGATTGGTTGTTTCCCATGACAACTCCACATTGCTTTACCGTTTCATATGTTTCAAACCAGGCCATATTGGGACACATATGGAACGAACACGTTGAATCCAGAATCCACTCCTCATTCGACTTAGATTCTATGTCAGTTACGGTCAGCACCACATCTTCGCCATTTGAAAATCTCTTGACAATATTAGTCTCATCAGAATGATCAGATTGCCTCCCATGATTTGCAATCGAATTACCTTTACCCTGCAACTTATCACGATCTCTCTTGATGTGTCTTTTCCTCCTGCAGTAGAAGCAAACCTGATTGCTTAAGTTTACCCTCGACCTACCCCTCCGTCGATCACCGTATGAAACCAGAGCTTCCTCATCCTTAGCTCCAACGATATTCTTCATCTTCTCCTTTGAAAATAAAGTATTATAAGCATTGTCAATGGTGAGTGTGTCACGATTATACAAGATTGTGTCCCTGAACGATGAATATGAAGCGGGCAGTGAGCACAACAGGATCAAGGCCAGATCCTCTTTATCATACTTGACTTCTAACGTTTTTAGATCAGTGATGATTTTCTTGAACACGGCCAGGTGGTCTTCCAAAGAACTCTCTTCTGCCATGCGATGAGAATAAAGTCCCTGCTTCAGATGCAACTTTTTCGTCAATGTCTTAGTCATGTACAATTGCTCCAGTTTTAATCACAATGCAGCAGCTGATTTTTCCTTAACCTCGTCCTGAAGAATGTTGTTAGAAAAATGAAGCTGAATCATAGACATCGCCTTTCGATCCTTATGTTGCTTCTCTTCTGTTGACCAAGTTGTTGGCATTTTATCAAATCCCAACATAGTATCATCCAAATCCATCTGTGCCAGAATTGTTTTCATATTTACTTGCTACAGAGAAAACCTTGTATTGCGACCAAAAGCGGAATATCATACTTCATGGCAGCCATCGAAACTAGAAATCTCAAATAAATTTAACAAAGTGTAGCTCTGATACCACTTATTAGGACCCTTTGAACCCACATGTTGTGAAAAATCGAAATAGATTAATGGAGCAATATAAAGTATTGATCGCTCACCAAATAAGAACAAAATTTAAAGAAAAGAAAAGAAAAGAAAAGAAAAAAATGACAGAGAAACCGATATTTTATTAAACAACAAATGGAGAGAAAATACAATTTCAGCAATTTTCACTCTCAAAAACTGAAAGAATAGTTTACTATTTATAGGGAAGATGTCCAATCCTAAGATGAAAACAAGATAAAAACAAATAACGTGAAATAAAAAAAAAATTCCCAATATTTTTCCAATAAAACACGTGAAATAAAAGAAATAATATTTTTTCAAATACGTGCAAAGAAGGAAAAATATATTCCCAAAATTTTCAACCTGATTTGTGTCACAAAATCCAACACCAATCTGTTTGAAATTACCAATTCTGACTCCAAAAGTATCATGTTCATATTATAAAATGTATAATTCAAATTTACATGTAAATATTTGAAAAATTCACTGAAGATGAAGTAAAAAAAAAAAAACTCTGCTTTTATTATATAAAAAATAAAAAAATAAAATTTATCAATTTCAATAATTATTATTTTATAATGCAGTTTATACAAATTATCAAATTTACAGGCCAACCCTGTAGCCAAAGGATGATGGATTATTCTAGTGGTACGTCACCATGTACCTAAGGGAGAGCGCCTCACAATTAGGGGGCGCCGGACAGTAATGGACACCCTTATGTAAGGCCTGATATACCATAAGAATGATCCAAGGATGATAGGTCAAGGCTTGTTTGGATCTTCAAATTCAACCGTGCTTCTTGAACAAACCCCTGGACGTCCAGGGGTTTGTTCAAGTGGTTTTCCCCCTTCAAATTTGAGTGGACTTTTAAAGTACAAGAATCTTTAGAGAAATGCTCATTTGAATTAACAAGAACCGAGTTAAACAATTCATTAATATCAGCAACACTTGTTCCATATTGAAATCGGTTAGCTCTATTATTGCAATTCATGTTATTGATGAAGGTTTTATGCAAGTAAGGATTTCCCTAGTCAATTTCCATCTGTGAATGCAGATGGGAAAATATTTTTGAATCCAATGACTCTAGCATTGGAGGGCACAAACTTCATAGTGCTTTTTCTAGCTTTCAGTCTGGCTGAAGGACAAAATCAAGAAGGTGGAAACATAGGTAAATCATTTTGTGTTTATACGGTAGTGAGAACCAATTTGTATTTACTACTAGTATAAGTAAATAATTTCGCTAATTAATTCAACAAAATTTATAACAATAACAAAGTTAGGTTGTGTTGGAAAAAAGAAAAATAGAACAAATGAAATTGAGGGTCTGTTTGATAGCATGTAATTCCACGGAAAATGTCACATCCGAGGAAAACGAATTGCACTTGGCCATTTGATTGCAATGTGGAAATGGAAACTAGATTCCAAGGTACAACCACTTTAAGCTGCATTTTCTTTATTTTCATGGAAAACGAATTCATATGGGTTTGGTGGATTTTTATTTTCCAACTAAAATGGAATTGAAATTCATTTCCACATTTGCCTATCAAATGTACCCTGAAGAAATCATACTTTGAATTTGTGATTGAAACTTGAGACATTGATGAAATTCACCTCAATCTGAAGCACAAAAACAAATTTGAATTTTGTGTCATCACAATGTACATTTATAGATGTATGAACAAAATAATTTCCTTATATACAATGTTTTTAGTACATGTCAAGTGTGAATTTTCAGTGACTGGTGGATTATGTAAAAATTTTAAAGACTTGCTTATTTTATCTCTTGACAATGCTACATAAGTTGACCACGACAGAATACTGGTTCGAAAGATATAAACCAAGAAAATTAAGTGTTTGTCCTTGTGCTTTATTTATTGTCATTTCAAAGCATGGCCTAATAGGAAATTGAGTTTTTTTAAATGGAATCGATGTTTTTTTTTTTTTTTTTTATCACTTTGAAGAGGTATGAAATGAATTTTTGATTAAAAAAAACATGTTTTCCATAGTACTTGCCAGTTGTAATTTCAACAAGAATTACATTCTTTTCAAATTTTTGACAAGTAAAACGTGTTCCATTGCATAGCCCTTCAAATGGATTGATATTTCGTAATAACATTACGGGGCGGTTCACTTTAAAGTTCAATTCATGAGGTGGAATACCATTTGAAGTTCAACTGTTTAGAAAAACTTCCTGTAAGCTTTGTTCAAATTTGTCAATTGCTTCATCAAAGTTGTAGTATGTATAAACTTGACCAGGAATTTGCTCTAACAACATTTTACTAATATGATCAACACATTCATTTCTAGGTCTATGAATAACTCGATTTGACATTGTATATAAATCATGAGAATATGTTTCTATATTGGAAACACATAATTTATTAGAGTTCTGAGAGATGTAATTTCATCTTCGTACGGTATGATATTGTTTGGAAGCTTAATACAATTACAACTATGTTTTCAACTAATGATAGATATACAAATAAAGGCTATAGGTAAGAAAAACTAAGCTAGCTTTCATTATATCTTTTTTTTTTCGTCTTGGCACTACTGGTAAAACTTATCTAAAATCTCCTCCAAGAACTACTACTTTCCCGCCAAAAGGTAAATCGGAATCAATAATATCTCTTAGCATTTTATCCACAGCTTCAACAGTACAACAATTTACCATTGGTGCTGCATCCCAAATTATTAACTTAGACATTTTCAACAAAGATCCTAATGCCGATTGTTTAGTAACAGAGCAGCCGATTTTCCCAACTGTTTCCAAAAGGTTTTAAATCTTGAATAAGTTGTTCGACCTCCAGGTAGAAGTGATGCGGCTATGCCAGAAGATGCAATTGTTAAAGCAATTAAATCTTGAGATCTTACACCAATTAGTAATGCTTTATACAAACAAAGTTTTACCCGTACCACCTGGATCATCGATAAAAAAAAGTACCATTTGAGCCCAATCTTAGTGTGTGTTTGTCTCCCATTATTGTATAAGAAATGGGGTAATGAATAGTACTTTTTGGAGAATGTGTGGTTGAAATTTAAAGTAAGTTTATTGGTTTGTGTAAATAATATTTTATTGGGTGAATGTGTGGTGGAGAATCTTACTGTATTAAACAATGTTTTGAAATAATGGGAGACAAATGAAGCCTTATTTTCTCCATAATTGCATTATATGCAAATTGTTGTTTGTTATTTAAAATTGATGTACGAACATATTCTTTTTCAATACTCAAATTCGTTGTTTCTTCTACGACCATTCTTCTCAATTTTTCATTCTCATTTATATTTACACCAAATGGTACTAATTCATAGTCATTTATGTTTTTACCTAATGATTCTAAATAGAACTTATATTCTCTAAAGCTCATATTTTAGCAACCTCCAAATGAGTATTTTCATGTATATAATTATCAATCATATGGAATTTGAATGTCTCACAAGAACTTTGGATCGTTAGTGTTACAAAGAGTAAGAAGTGTAGCAAAAAGACGTCATAAAAAAGTAGGCATTTCATAAAATATAGCTTCAGATAAACATTATTCACAATAAGTAGCTCTACCTAACAAATTATGTAAAAGTACAGCTTCTCGATATGTGTTAACAGTTACTCCGTTTGAAGTACGTAGATCATGAAATGATGTTGGGCCTCGAATATGTTTTAAAAGAATTCGGAGAAAATATCGTTCTCTTTCAGATAGATTTACTGTAACAATTCGTCCAACAACAATATTCTTTTTTCTAGGAGTCCAAATTTTCTTATTTGTATTTCAAACAAAATGTCTCAGAAATTTCGATACAAAAGTGTTCGAGCAAACTTGTTTATTTTATTCATTTGAAAAAATTCTGTCAACATTGTTTTCTTCATACTTTCTTTCTCAATAATAGTACATAAATTATCTTCATCATTGTATGTTACTTGTTGATAATTTTCAATATGAAGTTGTAAAACATAAATCGCAGGATAAATTTCTGATAAAGTAAATGAAAAAATCTTCTACATAGTTTCAGGTGGAGATATACATCTAACAGATTGATAAGAATAAATTTCATTTATTTCTTGATTCGGTCAATTTGTATTGACTAAAAAATAATGCGATCATATCCATTGTACACATATTTATATAAATATTTAATAGTTTTAATAGAAGAACAAATTTCAACATTAATATGACAGTCAAATTACACTTAAATAAGGATTATATGGCCCAATAATTGTCTAACATTTAACCGCTAACTTTAATAGAAAGATCAGTATTATGATGTTTGTACAATGGGTATGAATTTTGACCGAATGTAGTAGTATTACAATAATCTTTAGGATATTTGTTTTTACAACTTTTATTTGCTTCCATGCATATATTTTTTGAATTAAGATTTCCACAAGAGCCATGCATATTATGTTTAACAATAACAAAATGAAGATGAGCATATTTCTTTTTCTCAGGAATTTCACAAAACACTATCCTATTGACCTTTGCAGCACAATTGATCTTATGTCCATTGTTGAAAATTAATATTAGGTGTGCATGAGGAAGACCACTTTTCTGAAATTCAATATCGTATATGTGTGCAACAACATGGTCTAAGATGTTTTTCTTAAATAGATCATTTTTCAATTCTTCTAATTTTGATTTAAATATACGAGTAATTAAATCAAGGCAATTTTGAATTTCATCGTTGTGTTTTAGTTCTTATTTAATCTTAGGCCAATTTGGATTACATGTTATAGTTAAAAATATATGTGAATTTTCGTAACGTTGAAAAATAGTCATTACATCCATATATTTTTTTAGCATATCTCTAGGTTCACACGTAAAAAATCGCGGTAAAATAAATTTTATTCCAACTTTACGCTCTCTTGTTTCCCTATTTTCAACATTATCTACAATACCTTGGTAAAATTTAGCACGAATTTGTTTTTGATTATTTGGAAAGTAGTCTAACCTAACAGTTTCAATTTTCACATACATATCTACCACATATTGTTGGAACAATCTACTAACATGAAGTAATATAGACTTACTAGAATGTTTGATCTGTAACTTGTATAAATAGTATTCTTTACAAGAGACTTGAGTACACCTTTTCGTTTGATGAAGCAATGCAAAAACAAAAAATGAAGTTAAATATTTATTTAAGACATTTATGTTAGAAAATGAAAAAAATCAAAAACTTATGAAATAGTAATTTCCATACCTTGAATCTCTTTCTCAATAAATTCAACTGCTGAACTACTTGTGCTAACAAAACTATCAAATGTTGATGTATGTTCAGGTTGAGAGAATACGTTTCTGCATCTCTCTATACCTTTATGTCAACCAGATTCTCCCTGTGGAAAAAGTAATGAATACTGTAGTAGATTATAACAACCATAATAGTAATGAACTCTATGTGAATTACTAGAATAAGCATATATAATAATGTCACGAACATGAATATTCACATTTTCATTATCTTCAATCCATATAGCAGCTACTTGAGATGCAGTAGGAGTATTAAAAACTCTTTGATCAATTCCTAAAACGTACCGTATTAGGATTTGATTATCATGCAAGTTAGTCACAATATTTAAAGACTTGAAGAATTTACTATGTGAATTCGCTTTCAAAATTTCGAATAGAATAATTAAAGTAGATTCAACAAAATTTGATGACATATTCATACAATTTGGAATTTCATTGTTTGTATCGTAAAAATATAATTGCATATAAGAAGGCGTATTATTTTTTGGCATAAGTTGATTCACATAATGATGTACTTGTCCCTGTACTCTAAATGTGTAAATACATTTATATATTTTGAAAAGTTTTTTGTCATACTTTACGCCAAATGAAGTAAAAGCAAAATGGTTATTACATACCACTGGGATTTTTTAAAATTCCATAAAACTAAGTTCTGCAGAAGTGAATAAATTAAACAATTGAGTTGGTGAATCAGACATAAAGAGCTTAACTTTTTCATCAAAGCAACAAAACCCTTTACTTTCTCTATAGAATTTCTGTGCATTTCAATGTGTACAATAAATACATGGTGGTAATACATATATATGCGTTAGATGGTACATGAAGTACGTTATTATTTTGTTGGAGTTGAAAGACAGGAAGTTTATCTTTTCTTTCACTGAAGTATAAAAGTCAGATTGTTCATAAATTATGGGGGGCTGATTAAGCTGAGGAAAAACAGAACGATTATTTTCAGACAACATAGGCTCATTTATACTCTTTCGACAATCATTACAAAATGTTTGAAGTTGGCCTCACCTATCCCTTTTTCTTTGAGATTCTTGTTGGTGTATGGAAGCATTACACAAGTTCTTTTTCAGAAATAGCTTCAAGATAAACAGAACTAGGGTCAACTTCAGCAAATAATTCCAAAATTTCCATTACAGCAACAGAAAAATAGCTGAATATTTGTACTAAAAGCAAATCAGTATAAACCAGGGTCTGCGAAAAAAAGTCTACCACAGGATAATTTGATCCTGTAGTAAAAAATTTTCAGTAAACACACAAACTTCACTAAATTGACTATACCCAAAATCCAAGTTGATTTTACCAGAACTTTCAGTCATTGAATTGGTTCGAGATAGCCGACACACTAGATTTTCCGAAAAATTTGGCAACTCATGACCAAACTTCAAATTTCTAAAAGCACGATATTTGGCTAGATGCACAAAATCTACTAAATTCAAAATAAAAATCTACAAATTTATGTGTAGAATATTTTATTGTGTGAACGTAAATTGAAAATGAATACGAGAATTACGGTAATGTAAATGGAACCAAACGTGGTATATGTCTGCTAAGTTTGATGACTACCTATTCACATCACATTTTGACTCGTATAATCAAAATTTGAAAAGAATTAATTTATTAGTATTTGTGGTTCTATTCAAACATATGATTGAACAAGAAGTTTGACCATATTTTTTTTATCAATTTGTAAATGCCAAGTGGAAACTAAATTATTATAACATGCATATATGTAAACTAAATTGTTTTTCCTAATGTAAATACTTAGTGTTAAAAAATAAATTTTATATCGAATAAAGACGAAAATTCAAAATATAAATCAACTAATAAGAACTTGTGCTACTCACATTAACAATGTTTACTTACAATGAAACACTAGGTTTTAATATTGTATCATACTCTACTAAACTTAACGAACAATTCGATCCAATATAGTTTAAAATGAGTATATGAATTTCAAGATTGACATGTTCAAATAAGTCACTATCTTATAGGAGCATATTGGCAGATACACTGGACCCTTGAAAAGAAGATTATGAGCCCACTCTGAGTTGCCTTCTTGAAAATAATTCATGTGTTTGTCAGATTTTTTCTCCCTTTTTTTTTTTTGACTAAGATGTCCAAGATTCGTCCGACTAATCCTGAGGAGTGGCAGCTTTCCCCCCTATTTATATACATTTGGACCAGATATTCGGAATGTGATTCTCCTCCCTGTGGACCTCCCATTTACGACGTATGGACAGGACCCCCGAAGGGGTGACGAAGCGCACCATAAATTTGCCTCCACAGAACATCTGTCTTCCAACATAAATGTTGCCTTCTAGCTGTCACAGAGATTCGAATCTCCGATACTTCTTAGAAAACCCTCCTACTTTACTATTGCATCATGCTCGTGAGGGCAATTTTTTCACCTTTTCTTGATCAGATGGGACACTTGATCTGTTGCGTGAAAACACCTATAAAAGGCTCTGTTTAGAATATTTTAAAGATTGCACATTTTTATAAGCTTTCAAAGAAGAAAAGGCTCTGTAGTTTGAAATTTTCAACATGGCTTCATTCGCATCACCACCATATGCAAAGGCTGCAATAAGTGCATTCCAAGACACTACATCGAGATTTTCTATCTGGTTAAAGGCAGTTTTTGAATAACATAAGAAACCGAATTTTCCATACATATCAGTGAGGGAGCAACCAGAGAAAACATCTCCTCCGAGACCAAATTTTATACTTACTCCATGCATCTGTCTTCCATATTCGGGTTGTCCAAGATAACCACAAGCACTAAAAACAATGCCAAAGATAAATTCATTTGGCTGGTATGTACCATGACATAGCATTTCCTTAAAACTGGTCAATGCTTCTAACTCATAACCTAATTGTGAAAACCCAGCTATCATTGAACTCCATGAAATCAAATAGTGTAACTGTAAGTATTATG
>CAIGRB010123726.1:36775-50874 GCA_903798255.1 Fraxinus quadrangulata | reverse complement strand
TAATCACGAGGATGTATCACCACACTGTGTGGTTCTTAGT
This sequence comes from Fraxinus quadrangulata, assembly GCA_903798255.1. Lineage (NCBI taxonomy): Eukaryota > Viridiplantae > Streptophyta > Magnoliopsida > Lamiales > Oleaceae > Fraxinus > Fraxinus quadrangulata. The sequence continues at coordinate 50,834 of CAIGRB010123726.1, read as the reverse complement.
TCAAATATTTTGGTCAGGTACGAAAAGAATGCTAATCAGATTCATAAAAATGCTTATCTAGACTCAATTAAATAGGTGCGCATATTATTTGTCATATTATCTAAAGGGGGGGAAAAAAATTAGGGGTCAAAATTGAATAAAATCCTATTTTTTTGTTAAGGGATATATATCCCACATCGATAAATGATGTTGACACATATCAATTTATAAAGATATTTGACTACTCATTTTAACAAGATTGACCTTTTAAGATAGAACTCCAAATCTTAACACTCTATCGTAGAAATTAAATTGCATCGTTTTTGACGAAATGTATCAAACAAGTTAAGCACGGACAAATTCACTTCTTAATCTTTTACCAACTGTTCAACATTTGATTGATTCTAATTCCACCTTTAAACTATTTATTTTTTCTTCATCGGGCCGATCTTTAAAAATTATTAAATAACGGATCTTATATCTTTATCTAAGTCTTGTGATTCCCAAATTGATTCTAATTTGATTCTTTCGTATTTTTTCCTGATCATACTCAGGCCTATCTTTAAAACTTGTTCATTAATCGATCTCATCACCTCGTCGTTGAACGTTTTGATCTCTATCTTTTCATTCCCACATTTGGAATGAATCCAACGGACTATAATGTTCCGTGACAATTATAATTTACAATCCATGTAACTTTAACTAAAAGTTACGAGCTGTTTCCAGAATGTTCCACGGTTCTCTTGTATCTCTTTTCCGGGGCAGTCGATCTTATTCTGTTCTCTAGCCCACACATTCTTAAATTACACATGACACTGATATATGCCAATCTATAAACTCTAGACCCACCTAAACTCCATAGCCAATTTTCACAAACAAGTAAAGGGATCAATATTTTGTTGCTATATTTGTTCAAGATTTTCTGTTAAAAAAATACTTGAGAAGGGTAAAAGAAAAGTTTTGGCAAAGTGAAGAAGAGAAAGAGAATCGAGGAAGGGGAGATGGGGGTGGACTATTACAAGATTCTGCAGGTGGATAAAAGTGCGAAAGATGATGACTTGAAGAAGGCTTATAGAAAGCTTGCTATGAAATGGCACCCCGATAAGAATCCCAATAATAAGAAGGAAGCGGAAGCCAAGTTTAAGCAGATTTCTGAAGCCTATGATGTAAGTTCTGTTTTATTTCAGATTTTACTAATTGATGTGGGTTCATGATTTGAGCCAATTTGGTAAATTAGGGTTATGGTTATCTGTCAGATTCCAAAAATTGAATCTTTTTAGGTTTTGCTCGTAATCTTCACTGGTCGTGCGATGATTAAGGGGATGCAGAACATGTAAATTGATTATTGTTTTTCTACTAGGTGCTAAGTGATCCTCAGAAAAGAGCAATATATGATCAGTATGGTGAAGAGGGGCTGAAGGGGCAGGTGCCACCGCCAGACGCTGGTGGTGCTGGAGGGCCCACCTTCTTCTCTACGGGGGGTGGACCTACATCTTTCCGGTTCAATACCAGAAATGCTGATGATATATTTAATGAGTTTTTTGGAATTTCAAGCCCCTTTGGAGGAATGGGAGGTGGTGGTAGTGGAATGAGGAGTTCTAGGTTTGGTGGCATGTTTGATGATGCTATGTTTGCATCTTATGGCGAAGGAGGTGGTGGTGGATATCAATCAGCACCACGAAAAGGAGCTCCAATTGAGCAGAAGTTGCCTTGTACACTTGAAGAGCTCTATAAAGGAACTACAAAGAAGATGAAAATTTCAAGAGAAATCCTGGATGCTAGTGGGTAAGTACCCTTCTTTAACTCTTTGTAAATTATCTAATGATTGCGTAAATATTATTCTTTTACTTGGATTGCGTACTTTTTTTGTGGATCGTTCATTGTTTTATCATATTGAGATTTTTGCCCATTTGGTACGGTTGCATTATGTACTTCTTATCTTCATTAATGACGCTTCTTATGAGATGCAAATTATAGAATACCAACTAGATAAGTTGGTCTAATATGACAGGATGATTGTTGCTGGCTGCCTGATGCATTTTTCTTCTGATTAAGGATTGAATATGATTTCTCTTCATTTGTTAGGAGAATAAGATCCAAGTTCAATTCCTTATGGTGTCTATGTAGATATTCATGTTTGACGAGTAACAGTCTCATATTTTGGTCTTGAACAAAGTTCGTGGTTACATGTCTTATGAAAGTTTGATGAAAATAATCGTGATAATTATTATATCTTGTTTTAGTAATTCTTCTTCCAGTTTATGGACGTCAAGTCAAAGGGTACTTATGTAATCTAAAATGATATCAAATAATTTGGACACATTATTAGCAATTAGGGTAGACTTTAATATTCTGCGTTATTTATATTTTTGCACGTTTTTTATTTATTGCAGTAATTTTTCATTGATATAAATCAGCTTTATCTGTGGCTTCTCAAATACGAATGGTTTTTATTTCATGCTACTGTTTTTGTGTTTGTACTTAAATAACAAGCACTCTTGAAAAGTAAATGTTGCTAGAATGTTGTGGCAAGAAAGAATTAGAATTAATTATTACTTGCCATTACTCTCCAGTGATTTGGATCCAGGCTTGTCACTAGTCTCCCCACGAATATTCCTTAATGTACAAGTAAACGTAATATTTCCGTCATATCTACTTCTACGTTCTGTATTGGTGTAACTTCATTAGTAAGCCCTTGGATTTTGTCCATTAACGACTTTATCGTATTTTGGGTTGCATTAATTGTTTTGAAGGCTTTTGACTTTGGATGAAGATATACTTATTAAGGGCGGAGGTCGGGTGGATGGAAGAGGGATAGAATTTTTCATTAGATTTAGGCTTGATTGGACAATGGTGAGAAAAAGGGCGAGGTAGTATCATCTGGGTTCAGTTAAATGCACGATTACGAATGAGGTTCGTCCTCAACTTCCAAGTAAACATAAGCCTTTCCTTCATATCCTCTTATCTTTATTTTCTTGTACTGTTTCACTCTCGTTAGTAAGCCTTCATATTTTGTCCACTAATGACTTGTTGGAATTTTGGGTTGTGTTAACTGCTTTTACGGCTTTGATCTTTTTTCTGGATGAAGATATACTTTTGTAACGGCAGAGGTGTGGGGTTGGATGGATGAGGGACAGAATTTTCAGAGATAGAATTCTCATAGATATAGATCCGATTGGACAAATATATGTGATATAGAAGATTCGGAGATTTTGAACAACACTAAAGAATGAGCACCAGCTTTATTTCTGTTTTTGGTCCACTGTAACATTGTCACAGTTGCTGTGGCATGCATTTAGTTTGACAGGAAACACAGCCATTTATTTGATTTAAGTGGGGTAATGCGGTTAGGCGAATTTTATCTATGAGACTATGTTGCACGGACACATTGACATGTGATTTTTAAATTATAGATTTATATATTTTATCTTTATCATTATACTTTTTATCTTCTAATAAAATCAATTATTTCTTGGTTTTGATTTTTGTTCATGAACTTTTTTAAATTAGTTGAGTGGCTATTTGTTATATTAAAATAACTTTATGTTAATTTAGATGGTAGACTGTCGGGGAAGGAAAAATACATATATTATATGTCGTTGAGTGTTTGAGGAGTGTCGTGTCGGACATGGACATGTAGTTCCAGTAAGAACGTTTGTGCACCATAGGTTTGACCTATAGGTTAATTTTGGTACAATTGAAGTTTAACAGAACTCAGGTCATATTTGCCAGGTGTATGTATGGACATGGACTGTAATAACGTTTCAGCTCTATTAATCAATTGGTAGATGGTTCTGTAAAAACCTTGTAATGGACTAATGCTATTGCATGTATGGTGTCTGCTAGCAGGGATAGTGCAACCTTTTGCAGTTCTATTTTTTTATTTTGTATAATTGGACATGTCACCAACATGTTGGGAGATACATTGCTGACACGTTATACCGCAAGAGTTAACAAAAACAAATTCACTTTACAATATAATAAATAAAAAATGCAAAAATTAAATAAAAAGTTAATATTATTTTAATCAGTGTTGTCTGGATGTGTCCTATTGGTACTTTTTTGGAAAAATTGTTACCATCTGTGTCATGTTGTGTCCGTGCTTTCTAGATTTATGTACACATCAAATTTGTTTTGGCAAAATGTATTCACAATTCTCAATCTTCATGTTTACGAGCTATCGTGAAATCGTGGTTAATGTTTTCTTCTTTAAAATCTGTTTATTTTAAGTTTTGTTAAGGATGTGTTGTAGATAAGTACTTCGTGCAAATCTAGTACCAATTGCTCGACTTGTCTATGCTAGAATGGATAAACCATGGACTGCCACATCATTTATTAGGAAACTTTATGAGAAAGCTAATCAATCTTTACTTTTGTGGAACCAAATTATATGAAAATGTTACATGGACTTTTCTTTCATATGTTATCCATCTCGAGGTGGATATGTGAATTTCCTCTTACATTCCTTTTGGTTAATGGCAGGAGAACAACCCCTGTAGAGGAAATCTTGACCATTAATATCAAGCCTGGCTGGAAGAAAGGTACTAAGATCACCTTCCAGGAGAAAGGGAATGAGCATCCAAATCAAATACCTTCAGATCTCGTCTTCATTGTTGACGAGAAACCCCATAGAATTTTCACTCGTGATGGGAATGACTTGGTTTTTATGCAAAAAATATCTCTGATGGAAGCATTAACTGGTTGCACAGTACAAGTCACTACATTAGATGGCAGGAATCTAACAATTCCCATCAATAATGTGATCCATCCAAATTATGAGGAGGTTCTCCCAAGAGAAGGCATGCCGATTTCTAAAGACCCAACTAAGAAAGGGAATTTGAGAATTAAATTTGACATAAAATTTCCTGCAAGGTTGACATCAAGTCAGAAAGCTGGTATAAAGGAGCTCTTGGGTTCTTGAGGTTAGAATTTCTTTTAATCTTTTACTAAGACTGTTGTTTAATTTTTCATGATCAGTTCATCCTTTTGGCGTGCTTGAATTTATGGGTTGAAATATGGTGAGGTGCTTCAAATTTATAGATATAGACAACAGTTGGTGTTATCATATTTAAGATTGTGAGACCATATCTTTAGTCACTGGATTGTATAAGATATTTTTTCTCAAGACCAGTTATCAAAGTTATTTCAGGTTTAATTTCCAGGTTTCGTTTTAGTTTTTATGTGCGCCCTTGCTAGCATGTTAAACCGATGGTCTTTTAAAAATTTGATAATTTGATGCTATCAACTTGATTCTTTGCTATTTGACCATTGTCCAATGTTACAGTTAAGACTTCCCAACCAAAGTCAAAAAGATGGCGTTTATTACAACCCTCCATTGTCTTGGGGCAATCATCTTTGTAATAGCATCTTCGCAAAAAAAAAGATAGAACGAAATATATTAACATTTATCTGGTAAGACTTTTACTTTTGATAAGAATCCCATGCTATATTCTCTATCGAATAAAATTCCTTTTGGTATCCAAACTGCCTTAATTCTATGTATTACATTCGCTTCAAGTTCTCATCCTTGTTAATTGAACCTCAATAGCTATGATCACTTTTAGGGACAAGACTATCCTCAAAATTTATGAGTATTTTGTCTAACCAAAAACCATAAGATTCCAACTTATAATTCAACCTGTTGTATCATTTACTAAAACTATACCATCAGCAAATAAAAAGGAACATCATCTCGTGTCCCCTAAGCTCATGCATCATTAAACTATAATTGATTATTAGAATTTTTTTGAATGTCAAGAAATTATGTTCAAAGTTCCCCTTGTTTGACCCGGGATTTAATCCCGGGACTTGTAGCATCTCTCACCTCAATAACTACCCTGCATCTACTATCAGAACATACTCAAAAATGTAAATAATACAAATGATAAAGGTGTTGTCACCACAATTTTTATTTAATATACCGCATTTTAATAATGGTGAAGTTTATCAATCTTTGTTCATTGTAAGAATTATTTTTTCAACTTTTTTAAAGTTGAATTCTTATTATTAACCTTCAGTTAATTAGTATATCTCGTCTTTGATGATAATTTATATCAAAATATTTTGTTTTCATACTTTAAAATGAGAGAAAAATAAGTTTTTTGCACTTTTTATTTATATATACACTTTAAAAATATGATGGAAAAACAAGTTGTTTTACTATTTCAACAAATTTTTGGATATAAAACTGCTATCAAATACAAAGTTTGGTAAATAATGGAAAGTTTGAAAATTAAAAAGATATGAAAAATTGATTAGAGATATAAGATTAATAATCTTAATTGCAATTAAAATGTAAAAAATAAAAATTGTGGTGTGAAAATAATTACCCAATGATAAACCTTCAACCACATGGAAAATTTAAAGGGTAAACGAACATGTAAATATGCAGTTGAATTGTGTTCAAGTTTTCATTACCAATCGTCGTATGCATGTGAAGAACCTACTTCTCGGGTTCTCTGTCATCCATAAAGTCTTCAGCTCAATCTCCATTCAGCATCTGCAAAGTCGAGATTCCATTGGAGTTAAGTGTCCAATGTTGTAGCTACGTATGTAAGAAACGAAGTGGTGTCAGGTAATGCAATGAAGGACATAAAAAATCCCTTCGTGTTGGGAAGTGTTATTAAAGACGAAAATCTAAATTGATGTATATGTCATTTTTCCATTCCTCATTTTTTATTTTTGGGATTTAACGGCATACCAGATGGATGCTGACTGAAGGTGTTTTTCGCATAAAACGTTTGAAACGGGTGTTTTCTGCGATTTTCAATAGGTATGGGTATATCGCAAAATAAAACGTTTTCAGGGAGGTATTCTGCTATTAATCCTTTTTTTTTTTTTTTTTTTATTGCCTCTTAAAGGTCAAATGAATAGTGGCTCCATAACGATAGGAATTCAAGAATAATCACAAATTATCGGCACAGTTTCAACGGACTTTTAGGACAACCAGAAATGGTTGATGGAAGTTCAAACTCCCCAACCATATATATAAAATTAAATTCACCAAAGGCGAAAAAATACAACTAATGAAGAAAAAGCAAAAAGGGAAAGTATTACTTTCAATGCAAAAATAATAAATAAGGCTAATGAGTTGTGCTATATGAACAAGGCCTAATGTCCCCTATAAGTGGGAGGTCCCAAATGAATCCACTGACCTCCCAACTATAGGGGCACCAAGTGGCGCCAGTGGATGAACAGTGCCAACGTGGCCCTGTTTATCTAGAATAATTCAAGGTTAACGTCTTGTAATAGGAGGAAGTTCATATCTGTTAATCTACACAAGGTCTCGAATATGCCTGTTAGGTCAAGTAGTCTAAACTTTTGATAATAACGCCCTCGTACGCGAGTGAATAGGTAACATGATTCCCTTCATGATAAGTGTGGAAAATATTATTCGGGTCAACTAAGAGAAGATGTTTGATTCGTTTGAGAATGATCCGACTCGCCCCGTGGTCTCCATCCCTAATAATGTAGTGAATGGCCACATATGAGTCAGTCTTCGCCAAAATATCTAATAAATCGAGTTGTTAAGCCAATGAAATCCTATCCAAGATAGCTCATATTTAGCTTCCAATATAAGGCAGTCTCCATTAGAAGACGAAAAGGCCCTAATACAATGTATATCCTGGTCACGAATAATACCCATCCACCAGCAAATCCATCACTGAGGCATATATCGGTATTGATCTCGTGAGATCCCATCATTGGAATATGCCAAAATACCAAAATAGGGTGTGTTAAGGGAGAAAGAGTCAAAAGAAATACCAACAGATTAGGCAATAGCCGAGTCCTTAAGCCAATGAATATGCTAAGCAACTCATATGAAGAAATGAAATTATGCGATAGATTCTCCAAATCATCCGTCTAAGCTTAATGCGTATCTTATTGTGCTTAACGTCGTTCCTCACAAGCCATAAGAACAAAAATATAAATAGGGAGGACGACGGTGCAAATGTGATCCTTGCAAACAAATTGACCCGAGTATCTACATCTCTGAAACTAATATCTAACTCTCTATTCGGATCTCATAGGTATTTTTTCAAAACGTTGTTATACCTGATCGGAATTGGCGTTGCCAGTGAAAATATGTGAACTAGTCTCGATTTTCAAGCAACATGAATATCGAGGAGGCCATATGACAAGCCAATTCTTATTTGAATGGCTACATCAACCATTATCAAATCTTGCCATAGTCTCCAACGGAAGAAAGAAACAATAATAGTTATAATGGGGCTCCACATCAATCGATATGAGTCGTGAGGCTTCAACAAGAGCGGACAAGTTGCCACCTTGACTTGGTAGCAAAACTACCATTCGGTGTATCTTTCAAGAAAATCCGACCACGTGCATCAGCTCAGAGATGTAGCTCCAATATGCTCAACCATAGATGTAGGATGAACCTGTAACAATCATCCATTGTACCGTCCTTTAGTACAATGTTTTTTGAATAAAATTGCTAGATTTTTAATGATTAAACTAGTGTTTGGTAGGGATTAAAATCTATATTTAACGTAAATTAAAATTAATATTTTATTTTAATTATATATTTAATTAGATCCACAATTTTTTATCACTCCTTTAATCAATTTTTATCTAAATATACTAAAAATATGATTTTTAATTTCCACTATATAGGATTTAAACTCGAAATTTTAGTAAATTTTAATACAAAATTGAAGAAATTGTTGTTAAAAAGTTGTGAATCTCATAAAATATGGGATTAAAATTAATTGTTGATTTGAATTAAATTAAAATTTAGACTTGATCCTTATCAAACAAAAATTTAATGTTCATTTTCAATTAAATAAAAGGAAAAAAATGTACGATTGGTTTTTCTTCTATTTATGATTTTATAGTAACTTTTGAAACACGACATTATAATAACTTAGATCTTATTATGTCATCTCCAATCATACATTTTGAGGTAAGTTTTGCATCATTTTACACAAATTTTTGCACCAAACTAAAAATTTCTCCAACAATTAAATCAAAACTTACATCAAATGAACAGTGTTTAATCATTTTCTTCACTTCTTTTTTTATTCTTAAACAATTTATTTATTTGAAATTATTTTCTTTATTTATTTAAAATTAATAGAAACACTACAAAAAAGAAAATATTAAATCACGCCATTAAAAAATAGTGCAATGCATTTCGAATTTGGATATTATGATATTACGAAGTAGAAATTAATTGAATACATTAAATCGTGTTTGTTATATTTTAATTTTTTTTGTATTCTTATTTTAACTAATTCATTAACTATTATTTTTTAAATTATTGAAATTTATTTTAAAAGAACATAATAATAATTTATTGTATTAAAAAAATTATAATACAAATGACAGAAATACAGTTAATTAATTTGTTTGGCAAATTATAATAAATGGTAAAATTGACTTTGCACCAAAATTGTGCAAAGTTTGGTGCTAACATTTTGTACCAAAATTTTGTGCATTTTGGTGTTTTGGTGTCTCCTTTGGAGATGCCCCAAGTAACTTTTTGATCTTATAAGTGAGTTCAAGAGACTCCATGCTTCCTAAGAATTTGTGCATACTATATTTCGGAACATGTTATCAATCGATTGTCTAAAATATGTTATCATAAATTTGTAATTATCATTGGGTAACGTTATCTAACTCCCAAAAATTTACCTTTGGGATTGTCAACATAAGTCAACCTTCAGTGATGTGATAGGCAGTAATATTATTAGTATACGTTCAAATTAATTTTTTACCCACATTTCTTTTGACCAGCTCAATTTCTTTTTATTTAAATATTTTTGCATTATTTCAACTTAAGGGCCAAATAATCTTTTTGCATTAATTTAAAAGAGATGTTGAATGGCAACGTCCATGGGGATTACTGACATCAAAATACGAAAGCTTCTGCCCAAAATGTCAAGAAGTGAATGTTATTGAAAAAGGTCTTAAGATGGAGTAAAGGTTGAGCCAATGATTTTCACTAATCACTATTACATAAATAAAATAATTCTCGCCTACAGTATAGACTCTTTAAATGGAATATGCTCTCTATTTTAAAAGAACTGTGTACAAAAATCGTGAAATCCTCGTTCTACACTCTATTTTGCTTGAAATTTAGCCCAATCAAATATCAGCTAAACTTATTGGCTACCATACATATTCATCTCAAAGCTGGACTTAACAGTGCACTTCTGCAAATAGACTTTGCACAGAATAATAAGTTTTTGGTTATATCATGCTTAGTAGAGTGCAGCATATGAATTTAAACGAGGATAAGCCTCATTAACTGCTGCAGAATGGAAATCCAAATATGGGCATTTAAGACGAATTCATCAGTTCAGAGAATTACAATGTATGGATTTGTATCCTTAAAATCCCTCTATAACACTCCAAAGTAGTAGGTGAATGAGCTCAAACATTACAATCTATGGCTAATGCATGCTGAGTAGGTACAGAGATGCAGGACTCTCAGAAGTTCGTCGGAGCAGAAATAGGAAAATCAGTAAAGAATCACATAATCTATCTCATCAGCCAAAATATTTTGAAAAATAGCATACTGTCCGAGGGCATGTTTGCTACAGGCAGTAAAATATACAATAGACAACACTGTAAAATCTGCCAAACAAGTCATAAGTTATTTAGCAATCGAGAATACTTCTGTTAAGGAGCACAGTCAGCAGGGGCAATAGACCACCCAAATTCTGTAGATATCTCCTTATATGCCCCGTTAACATGAAATTTTTGTTTCAGTGAAACTACAGTGCCAGACGACTCCTCCAGCCACCCTATAAGTTAGATTTGCAATTGATTCTCCTATCATGTCCATGTTCAGATTTTAGGAGATCTGCAAGTTTTACCACCGTTGGAGAATTTACGAGTTCCATAAATCAAATATTTATTCATGGCATATTACCAAATCATATCAATATAACCTGATTCTTCTATACTACTATTATCTGGTGAGAAACTTCAGCGTTCTTCTTAAAGAGAACAATGAGTTTTTCCCAAGTTATAGAAAGCTTTGATTCAAGTTGGCAACCTACCCCCAATAACTTATTTCTAAGTCCAGCCGCAGCAATTGCTTGTACTTACTTTGGTCATCAAATACAGAATAGCATAGCTACTGATACATTAATGCACTCAAAGTTCCGACTGGCACCAATTCAAAGAAATATAAGTTGCATTAACTTCGCTAACACCACCGGCAATTTCTTATCATTGAAGACCAAACGAATAATGCAATTCCTCAATTTCTAGTTTAGGAACAACCCACAAAGAGAACAGGAAAAATCAAGATGCTGGGTTTACAATTTTTTCTACCTCAAAACCCTCTAAGTCATGTCCTCAAAACAGAATAAACTACATTAATTTATAGGCGAAAAATGTTAAATTTCGTGTCACAATTGATTCAATGACACGTTCCTGTGCTTTGGAAACTGCGCAAAAATTTCAAGACCAAATTTTGGCAGGCTTTCCACCAAGGAAAGAAATACAATCCTACCTTTATTTTATTTCTCTTTAGAGTTTATGCCTTTTATTTTTGGCACGTTTTGAATCCATATCCCAACAGTCTCTACCTTGATGAAAAATAAGTCAAAACTCAATATCCTCTACAACTCTTGATCACCATTCTTGAAATTCGGTACACTTTGACAATCCCAATACTCAAAACAGAGAATTAACATCTACAATCATTTAGATTTAAAACAAGTTCTAAGAACTTCATCTGCACATATTAAACAAACTTGCTAAAACATTATAAACCCCTTGCTCGACTTTCCTGGAGCTCCTCTAGACACAATTCCACCACACTTTGCATCGATGTCAAGCCATTGCTTGTGTTCAAATATGTGGACTGCTCATGTCAACTAGCACATTGCCATAAAGATGTAATACTTAAAGCGAAATTACCATCTCCTATAAAGAGAGACACGCTGGCCGTCTGAGTCCAAGCAGTTACCCAAGCCCGCTTCACCTTTTGAACTACTTTTCTTGACCTAACCAGGTGATATATGTCAGATGGGGTTGGGTTTCATCGCAAAGCTATGTGCAGTCCGGAATGAATCAACACACCATTGACTTCCCAAAAGCTAAAATTAATTCTTCCATCAAAATTCTCCACTTCAACTTACGTATCTTCTGCTTCAACACCCACTGTTGAAAATTGAGGCTAATTCCCTTTAACTAGCCCATATGATCCTTAATCGAAGAAAAATAATGAGGCAAAAAAATATAAAAGAGAGAAGTTTATGGACCGTCATAGCTTTTCCACTATATGAAATATTTCCATTTAGAGTTTATGCCTTCCTTTTTTGGCACGTTTTGGATCAATATCCCAACAATAAGAATGTCCAATTCAACAAAAATATTTCATCCATCATAACTATTTACTCAATACTTCATGAACCAAAAAGATTATAATTTTTGAAATAATCGGCGTTTAATCAAATTTAACCATATACAGAGTCACTAGGTTATTCCATGATTCAGCAATTCATGCAAGTGCACGTTCCTTAATAAGTTCCTTAAGGGTTGTAAATATGCTCAAGCGAATCAGGATCAATAAAAAATTAGGTGTCTAAGGCTCATTCAAGATTTTCTCCGAAGTCAAATAGCAGGTTAAAAAACACAGCAAGTGATCATGTTATCTTTGTTTTCCTCCTTTCATGGACTTATTCAACATTGAGCCTTCTATCCAAAGGTTGAAGCAGCATAGCAAATGAATGAAGCTCTAATATTTTTCACATTAGATAATTTTAAACTTGTATCTTGATTTGTTGGTTCACATTTATGCTTGGAAAATTGAATCTGGGAATTAGAATTGCTTATTCTTTACAAACCAGCACACAATAATTCATTGTTTTCAAATCATTCACTGTTGCTCCATTCGTAGCTCCTCACATCATACACTGTATAAAGAAAATAAGCGTGCAAAAACATTATACAACATTAAGAAAGCATTAATTCTTCCCAATAAAAATTTGCAGACGGCCAGACAAGTCTCGGTTCATATAGCAAGTAAAAATTCACATATAGAAAGTAAAAAAGGCAAGCCTGTTTGCACATACACAAACACAAACTAGCCAGATTTTCTCCTCCTCGATTCCGTTAGACTAATAACTAAAAAGAGGGAAGATCTTTACCCAAAATTGATAGACCTATTAAACATCCTGATTTTTCTTCCTGAAAACATAAACATCAGTTTCCTCGTAAGCGTAGTCCGGGTGCAAATGCTCGTGTGGGATCTTCTCCACCTCAAAAACGGTCCCGCACATTTCCCAGAACAATTTATGAGCCTCCGGCGACCTCAGCTGGTAACCCAATAAAACGACACCGTCATCTGACACTAAACTTTCCATTGCCCTAATTAACGGCGCCACCGTCTCCTCCAAATAAACCACGTCCGTCGCAATTACAAAATCAAAAGGCGGGCCTAATGCCTGAATCTGCTCCTCTTTCGCCCAATACAATTGGGCCGTCTTTAGGGTCTTCTTCAAAACAGGCTTGTTCCTCTTTAAATTGTGCTTTAGGGCTGGCATGACAGGCGCAATGTCTGTAATTACGACGTCGTGCAGACCAAGCAGGTAAAGTCCCATGGCGGCTACTCCGCAGCCGGCTCCAAGCTCCACGGCGCGCTTGTTGGTGAAGTTTAGGAGGTCGGCATAAGGGTTGGTGGGGTCCATATCACTTGCGGCGAATGTTTGTGGGTGCCAGCGTTCGGAGAACTTGACTAGGACCAAGGAGCAGGGCCAGACGGAGGTGCCAACGTGCATCGTGCCGTTGTCTTGCTGAATGGAGAGGCGCGTGTCAAGCACCGGCAGCTCGATTACAGGTGAATCTGTGAATTTCATTTTCTTTTCTTTTCGTTTGGTTGCTGAATATTTTGGAATAATTACATAAACCCTACTTTTCAAGATTAATATTAAAAAATCAGATAAAGAGTTTAACATTTCAAAAATCAAGTATTTTAATTAATATATTATTAAATAAATATATTATTAAATTCAATTAATTTAGAAATCAACCCTACCTCCTTCCACTCACCTCATTTCTCCCCAAACTCGTTCTCTTTCTACCTCTCCTCTCTCTCTCTCTC
>CAIGRB010123726.1:23435-34630 GCA_903798255.1 Fraxinus quadrangulata | reverse complement strand
AGGTGAGGTGGCATGGGTAGAAATAATTAATATATATTATATTGTATTTTAATATTTAATAAATTTATTTACCACCTGATTTTTGAAATATTCTAATGAGTTTGTTATTTATGAAATGTGATCTTCAAAAGTAGGAGTTATGTATTGTTCCCGAAATTTTTTGCTCTAGTTATATTAGTGTTTTTTGGGTTGGGCCGTTTGCTTAATGGATAGAACTTGGAAGGATAAAGTGATTGTGGATAGTTGTACTAGGTAACTGATTTGTTAACATATAACAGTGAATGCCTTTACCTTCACGAGCCAGACCACTCCGTCCCGCCAAATCAACGTACTCCTAGAGGTCGATCGCATCAACATCTACATCTTTCTTTTGCAATTCGACGGATTGGCCACCAGAAATCTTAACACCAGGTTTAGGAGGATTCGCCAAAATAGAATGCGGGCCAACCAAATAATATTGAAAATTCTATACTTATTAATCATATTCTGGGTAATTAGGACAAAATATCATATCGTTTCCACTCATCGTGCAAATCGTTCTTATCATTTTTAATTTGGCCATTGTACCCTCATTTCAACATTTTCTTGTGAAGTCGATTATTTCCGGGTCATTACCATCTATTTTTTTTGGTTTAAGCATTGTAAAATCAATAACATACACTCCTCTTTAAATAAAGAAATAAAAAAGAAAGAAATAATTAAAAATAAAATAAAATAACTGCAGCTATAACTCAAATGTAAATGTATACTTATCATATTTTGTGCTATATTTTTTTTCTTGTATTTTCCTGTTTTATATTAGATGGACATTGCTTTATTCAAATAAATTGTCTTTCACGAATTTCATAGTATTGTTTAAATGAAACCATATTTTTATAATTTAATATAAAATATTATATTATTTTAAAATATTATTGATAAACCATATGATTTTCTTTGAAACAGGATTGAGTCTAATTCAAAGACGATTAAAAAAAATAAAACCAACAAGCAGTCAAGTTTTAAACAAATTATAAATTTAATCAATTCAAATTATTTGTAATGGTGAGATATTAGCAATATAATATTTTTCTTATTTTCCCTTTTTCTGATTTAAAATATTCAATGTTGTTCTAACTTCTTGCAATGTACTTTTTTAATGCACGTTTTGTAATTTTTTGTCAATTTCAGGAGAAGGTTGTATACTTTGCCTTTTATTTTATTGAAAAAAAAAAAAAAAAAAACTTTATCCCTCCTAGTTTCAAGCCAAACCTTGAGAGAGAGGATTAATATTAAGGGATTGAATTCCACGTCGAATAAATATGTAAAAACATAAGTTAAGTTATAAATGATTGAAATACTTCTCTTAATAAAATTGATTTTTTAAGATGGAACTCCAAATCTTAATGAGAAAAATATTACATGTTAGGTTAAAGAGAAAATAAATCGAGTTACACATGTCAAGGTACTTATTCAAAATATTAATATCATAAATATATATATATTTTCCTACTTTAATAACCTAAATTTTTAATTGATGCAAGTCCTTCAATAAGATACATCAATCAAAATTTGTACTACATTACATATGAATGTCTAGCACTATGGACCAAAAACATTCTTAAAATTTAAATTCCTAAACTCAGTTTAAGTCTCTAGTTGACAAAATTTATATATCATTTTATAAATGATGATCAAATTACATTTTTAACCACAATACTATTATATGTCAGTTTTAAGCCTACATTTGGTATGCAATTAACTACTAAGCTCATATTCCATACAAATTAAAATTAAAATTTTAATTAAAGTGAAAGTCAACAACTAATTTCAATTACACATTTCATCAACTTTTTATCAAAATCTACTAAAAATCTAATTTTAATTCCACAAAATTGGGGCTAAATATAAAAATATATCTCGATAATCTTAATAACGAGAGTTACTAACAATAGTATGCAGTAATAGATATTTCTATAATGGACAATGAAAATTTAACCTTTTTTTCCTTCTTTAATTTAGTTAGCTGCTCTAATCTATGTGAAAACTTTTTAGGGTAATAGGAAAACTGTGCTTCCATGCAGCAAAAGGCTAACAGAAGAGAAGATTTGCAACATATTTTTGATTAAGAAGCAATAAAGCCTACCTGAAACTAGATTTAGGCTTTTCTACCAATATTGGATTCCATCTTTTTTATATTCAGTTTGTGAAGATAACAACTAGAACGAACTTAATTAAATGGAACATATAGCAATAATGGAATTGGAAAAGTGCCTTTGCCCCCACTACACATTCCCTTTTACTAAAAAAATATAAAGATGTCACCATTTGGTTGAATATGCATGGATCTTCCCCTTCAATTCTTGGATATAAATATATATTTTTATATTCAACTCCACTAAATTCCACAATTTCCTCCCTGCAAAGTTTCCAAATACAAAACTCCTTCCTTTTTCTTTATCCCATGTTCTCTCTCAGCATCAAACACCACTTTATTTTCATCTTTAATTTCATTCCTTGGGGAAATCATCATGTAAATCAGCAAATTAACTCCCCCTCGATAGTCATATCCATCCATTGATTGATGATGGATGGCAGATGGACTGTATGCCCACACCAAGAAAATCCCTAGTTTCTCCCTCTCTGATGTTTTCTTGATTCTGTATATTGTGGATCATAGAGGGGTACATTTGAAGCTGATTAAATGCAGAAAAATCACTTCCAAGACCAATAGTTACTGCATTTTGGACTGGATTTTCAGTGCACTTGATGCCAAAGTTTCCTACGAGTGATGGGTCAGTTGTGGTGGCTCCTATTTGGGCAGCTTTTTGCAATAAAGCTGTTGCAGACATGTTTGTTGCTGAGGATTGATGGTGGCATTGATGTTGAGTGCTAAACAAGGAGGGAACACTCCCAGCAAGTTGATGATTTCCCACATCTTTAACGTTGATATTATTCAAAGGAAGTGAATTGCAGCTTAACTGATCATCAGCAGCTTTTGAGGAATTAAGACTTTTCGCAAAATCCCAATTCAACTGATAAGTAGTGGTTGGTGCAGGAGGGTTAGATGGGCAGGGATTAACAAGTGGATCAGTACAAATGTTTATTGCACCTAAGGAACTGACAGAAATTTCCATTTGGTGCATTTCTTGGAGATTTTTGCGTAGTGTTTCTTGACTTTGGGGAGGCTGCTGGCTCATATTCCACAGTGAAATGCCTCTTGTCATTGGATCATTAATTTTTTGAGAGTCGCATGAAATTGGCTCGAAGATGGAAGAGAAATGCTGCCCCATATTAGGTCCTAGTGAGAACTGATAATTGATATGGGCTGCATGGTTTTCCATGTGAGATGCTGCCTTTACCCTTGCTGTCTCGTCGGCCAAGGCATCACAATATGCCCTGTGAGTGACGAAGCTATCTCGCCTGTTCACAGAATTAATTCCGAAACAATTACTGGAGACTTGCTTGGTACTCGATTGTACAATATTTGGACAATATTAGAAAAGAAATGAAACTAAAATAATATCTATAATACTATTTAGTTCTATGCTTAGTAAATGTACATAGATACACCAAGATATGAGATTATCCACCGCCTATTACTATAGTCTATATATTATCAGGGCAAAACAAGAAGTCTAATAATTATTGACACAGAGCAAAATGGGCCCCTATTTTTTAGACGAAGGTACTGAAAATCAACACATCTTGATTAACAATTTGTCTTCACTAGCGACCCTGACACTTTTGAAACCCAGCGACACACACACACGCACAGAGGTATTGTTCTACTGTAAGTTTCATTGATCTCTTTATTTTCTTGGGTGGTCAGAAAATCCTTTTTCTCTATAGTATGCCATTAATTGGGCACGTAAGGTAAGAGAGTGATGAAATACCTTGAAAATATAGTCCCGCATTCACATTTGTATTCCTTAGTGCCACAAGTCTTGGAGTGAACTTTCCAATCTGATTGCACAGCATATCGTTTAGAGCATTTCTCACACTTCCACTTTTTCTCCCCATGCTTTCGACAAAAGTGTTTTTTTATGCCAGTTAGGTCTCCGAGAGCCCTCGATGGATGGTGATGAACGCAGCCCTTTTCAGGGCATACGTAAACGCGTTTTCGCACTTCTTTGCTACTTCTTTGCTTCAGCTTCCATGGCAGGTTGTGCCCTCTTCTGTGCAGTTGCAAGTTTTGATCCCTCTGGAAACCCTTTCCACATATGTCACACAAGAATCTGTTGGTGGCCATTAGAGTCTTCGGGGACAAGGCTATCACTTCAGCTTCAGGATCTAATATACAATAACAGATTAATTATCTCATCTTCAATGGAACAACGCAAATTACTTATGAAAATTGAATATATTCATGCTAGAAAATCAATGAATAAATATATATAAAATTGTAAGCTTGATTACCTGGGTTTCCAGGAGGGCTTCTCTTTTTCTTTACAGCAGGTTGAGGATAGGATCCACTAACTTGATTTTTAGTGGAACCAGTTGAAATTACTTCTTCTGTCATCTTCTCTACAATTTCTTTATGTCTTCTCTTTTGGATTCAAATTCAATCTGCAAGAGAATTCAATAAATTTTTTCTCAAGCAAAAACGTAGAATTTTGCAAGAAACAAGCTAAAGGTACTTTTAGCTATGATACCAGCCTTAACAACACTAGCTTATAGATGCAGGATTAGATCTCTCTCTCTCTCTCTCTCTCTCTCTGTGTATACATACCTTTCTCTCCCTTCTCTCTCTTTCTCCTTTATCCTACAGGGACTATTAGTGATGGAAGTAAGAAAAACCCTAATCAAAGTTTCCAATCTTAATAAGTAACACAAAGGAGAAATGCCTTCTCTCTCTTATATTGCAGATATTTTATTGCTTTCTGTGGAAATATACAGAATATAATTTCTCGTCTCAAAAAAGAATATTGGGGTTTTCATGGGAAGCGATGAAAAGTGAAAGTTGTAGTAAAGAACCAGGGGTGGAGGCGGGGGGTTGGGGCAGAGAGAGAGGGAGTTTGGCAAAGGTGAGTGATGACATATGATTGAGGCTGGAGAAAGTTGGACCAATGCCTTCCTGATTGGAATGATTATCCCATAATTGTTTTGCTTTTTAATATTTATATATATTACATTTGTATAAAACCTTCAGTTCCAATCACAAAACATAAATATATGAATAGTGCTACTTGGCCGGGTCAATGATAGGATGTGAGATAACAAAGTGTTGGAGCAAGGTAAGATTGGGTGTTTTGTGTGTGTGTGTGTGTGTTTTTTTTTTTTTTTTTTCAACATGTTCAATCATATATTGACACGTGTTCATTATGTCATTGTGGCCGTAGCAATATTGTAAATATATATGGTAAATGCGACTTATTGGTTTAATTAATTTCAAGAAACCCCACATTTCAATTATTTATGTTAGTTTATCTTAATGGGTTATAGGCATGTTTGATAGGATACCTAAAGTATAAGATTTCACTTAAAAAAAATGATAAAATAGAATTTTGCATGTCATAATTTCATATAAGCGTGATGCCAAGGTAATATAAAATTACCTAATTGTTTTGTAATTTTTCATTAAATTATTTGTTATTAGTTTTAAAATTTTCCATAGATATAGTAATATACACGCGCACCCTTATGTCTTTTCATTATAATTTATATCAGCATCTTATATTAATATAGACTAATCTGATTATTATTTGATAAACTCTAGACTAATTATAATCATTTAAGAAATCAATTGGATATGATTTTGACCTTCCTAAAAGAAGAAAATGAAGCAATTGAACTAAAAGAAATGTTGAAGGCACAATTCAATAAACACATTTATTTTCTCCCTAGCTTATAGGGAGATGATTCAATATGATATTCCAATATAATTTATATTTAAGTTTAAGTCTCACTACCTCCAACTTTTAAAAAATTATAGATCTGCACATGATACACTGTTGAAGACAATTTTAAAAATAGCTTGTCATTTCTCTAATCATTTAAGCTTTAGATAAGATAGTTCGACAAAAAAAATTCTATATTTATTACTGTATTATGACAAATCAAATCCATTTAGATCTATCATCGATAATGACAATTATAGAATATTTGACGTAAGAATTTTTATTTTAATTGAAAACATCAGCATCGCAAAAATTATAATTATTGAAGTTCCAACAACTTAACTCATCATGAGAAATAAAACAAGTTGAATAGCTTGAACACATTTTTAATTACACCACTTAATTAATATACTGATAAGGTAAAATATAATTGAGATTATCAATCCACACTGGGTGTATTTGAGCCATATTATTTTGGAAGAATGTATTTTGAAATAGTAGATTGATCGAGAATGTGTGGTTAAAAATAAGTAGAAGAATAAAAATGAAAATTTTAATGTGTCTCAAACGGGATTCAACTTATATTAACATTGTGACATTTACTGTACATTAACATAGTTAAAATATATGTATACGGAATTGTATTTAAAATCAAACCAAGCCATCATCTAATATGAATAGTTAAGACACAGAAAAATTTTGCATGTTATTTTTTTCATTAATTTTTCACGAAGAATGCAGAAGCCATACACGAACTAGACTTTCAAACTAAGTACAAAATCAAAACGACGAGAAAACGAGAATAAAAAGGGAGTAATTGTCCTTATGACAGTATGTGGGTCCACTTCACTACATATTCATTTTTTTTTCTCCCCTCAAATCCACTAATTGACCAAATTTTTTACATTCTTTTTCTTTTCGAAAGTTTAAATGTGTGTACAATTTTATTTTTTATTATAATATCGAGGCTTAAAATCAAAAGATCTTTGTTGTGATACCACGATGAAATATAATTTAAATTGGTAGATACATACATATATAGCTCGATATATATTTTAATTAGATTTTGGGAGGTTGTAGGAGAATATAATAGAGTTCAAATATTTAATTTTGAATTTCTCAATTTCATTTTTCGCTAATTTGATATTGAAAACAATCTTCAAGTTCTGAAAAAGGAATATTAATGTCTTAACAAAAAGTTACAAGAGAAAGAGCATTGACAATTTCTTTATCTTCTTTCTGCTCGAGCATTTTTCGATATAATTGAGTACCGTCAATCAAAATATATACACTTTAGGCATCTCTTTCATTAGCACATGTTTATGAACAATCAAATTACTTTTTATCCACATATTTTATGACATTCACGAGTAGTACCAACTTAAATATTCACTGCTCATTTATATTTATTTATAAATTAAATCATTCATAGACACTTCTCAAACAAGTTTTAATACTATAAATATGAACAAAATGTAAAATTGTACGAGTAAATTTAATTGAATGTCTTGTCGAGATACTAAAATTACTCATTTGTGTGATTTATAGTCAGTATAATTTGTCTTAATTGATCTATTAATATTTAAATGATATGTGAATAACATATACATGCGAATACCCCCAATATCAATAATCTTGAAACTACTTAAGCCCCTGTTTGGCGTGGATTAAATTTAGATTTTTAGTAAATTTTGATAAAAATTGATTAAATGTGTGGTAGAAAAATTGTAGGGCATATTAAATATGTTAAAATTATTTGTCGATTTTGACTTAGATTAAAATCTAGATTTAAATTGGTACCAAACATGGGCTAAGAACTTATGGAAGTAGGGAACTGCACTAAATTCTCATAATTGTAGCTTCAAAAATTACTTACAAACTTCTACTCTATCTTAAGAGATCTACTTTTACAAAGTAGCCGTGATCATCATGTTATAAAAGGGGTACCCAAATAAGTTGTTTACTTGTGTGATTAGGAGGAGATTTTGACGGAGAGGCAAAAGCAGTGAATTTTTGGAAATTAGAAAAATTGTCTATTTTCTGGGGTGACTTTTCCTGCAAATCCTTAATCATAATCTAATGATGTGTTTTTGCTGTGTGTTCTTTTGTTTAGAATATAACGTTTGGAGTTTAGCTGTTGAACTCTGGTGACCAAAGAATATTCTTCCCTTCTCCAACACTCTCAAAAAGCTTCAACTTTCGAGCTCCAGCTCTTCTTGCCATTACTGTAAGATTCTTCTTCATTTCTCTCTCTCTCTCTCTCTCTCTCTCTCTCTCTCTCTCTCTCTCTCTTATTTATATATAAATAATAACAAACAAATATAGCAATTTGTTCTTAACGAATACAATTTACTTCATTACCAGCTAGATAAATCAAAACATGAATTTTTGTTTAACCCATGCGGCTAAGAGCCCTTAAAATCCCGGCACAGAAACCCAGTGTGCAATTTGAATGATAAGATCCCTAAATTATTGCTAAGTAAAAAAACTCCAAATGTGTTGAACCTTCCATTATTAGGCAATTCCTCATAAATTTATACTGACTTTAATTCTCCATGTGTGTGGATATAGATATATATGTACATACATAAAATGTATAGTTCTTGGACAGAGGTGAAGTTTTGTTAGAAAGCACATGCATGGATATTTGAAATCGGATGGTTTAGGGAAAAGTAAATTGTTGTCACCAAGGGTACGTGTGTTTCTTTACTTGTCTTTTACCTGAATATGAAAGAGAAAACCTTGTTATTATACTATTGGTGTTACAGGACAAAACCCTAATTTTGAACTGTCTTTCATACTCTTATACTCAAGAACTTGGAATGGAATATATGTCTTGTCGCATAACAATGTAGTAAACTTAGGATGAATAGACTACATATTTCTTTTTAACTGTTTGGAGGTGTAGATCTAGAAGAATTAGTGGACTTGTACTAATTTATTATTAAAGAAAGAAAATACAAAGAACTTACGAGGGAGATAATGTATGACATCCAATATACGAAAACATACGATTAAATTAGATTATGTTATGCTTAGGAAATAGTCGAATGCATAAAGTCCAAATAAATTAAGCCTCAACTTAAGTTTTAGGCAATGGAACATACTCTAGTTGGTAAGTCATTCTTCACCGATACTTCTTTTTACAAATAAGTGTAAATTTAGATGGGACTTCTATTCATTTACTTTTATTTTTGGAAATATGTAGGGATTAGACATAAGTTTTAATTATGGAAACCGAAAGAAACTGATCAAAAGCTGTTAGGTGAGACAGAAATTTTATAAGTTTGGAAAAAGGAAGATTGACTTTACTATTTGAGTGTATAGCCCAAAAGAATAATAGATTAGGATCTGGAATCCATTAAAGAAATCCTTATGCTTTTGCTCTTTAAAAAGAAGGAATATCTGCCTTTTCAAAAACCCAATTTTATGCAACTTTTCATTTATATATTCTACAATTTCCTTCATTTGATAAGTTGATTTAAAAATATTAGAACCTCAACGAATCAAATCTAGCAATCTTCTCTTCAAAGGAAGAAAACGATTGATGACATTATATTGAGCAAACATTTTACGTGTCCCTTTCTTTAATCTCCTTTAGTTGTGTACAGCGTGCATACCATGGCAAGAATGCGATAATTTTAACTACTTTTGATTTCAATTTTGAACTACAAGATAAATGACCAGAGAAATTTACTTAAAAGGGCTTATGTTAAAGAACATTATGGAAAGACTTTTTTTATTCAACCAAGATTAATACTCTATTTTCATAATTAGATTAAAACTCAAATATGAATTCTTTAAATAAGATTCACACGGTCAGATTAAATGGTTATTAAATAAATTTCTGAGAAATTCAATTTTTTAATTAATTCTCAGTATTCTTGAAAATAAATGAGTCTATTGACCTAATTTTGGTATGAATCAATAGAAAATTAAAGGTTGATCTGATTAATCGATCAATTTGGCATCTATTTTAATGGATGCTGAATTTTCATTTTCCCTCTTAGTTTATATTATTTTTTTCATACTTTTTGATTTGGATGGTAGCATTCTTTTAGTTAAAAGGAATATTGTTATAATTTTGTTAATAATATTTTTTAAAAAAGTAAACATGATATATGGATATATTAGGAAATTACATATTTTTGGAAATACGATTGACAAATAATTATTAGATCAACATAATTATATGTTTTGTAATAGTTTAAGTTCAGAAAATTAAAGCAACAAAGTTGGCATTAAAGGTTCTAACCTTGGATTTCTATTTGTTTAAAAAAAATAAATCCACTTTTGACAAAACTATTTTTAAGACGAAAATACTTTTTGAAAAAAGAAACTAAATATAATGTTCTTATTTAACAAGTCAGAAAAATAAGGAAAAAAAGAATTTTTTTTTTCTTTTTTTGGGGATAAGACGAAAGGGTAAATTGGGATGATTGTATTTGTTT
This sequence comes from Fraxinus quadrangulata, assembly GCA_903798255.1. Classification (NCBI taxonomy): domain Eukaryota; kingdom Viridiplantae; phylum Streptophyta; class Magnoliopsida; order Lamiales; family Oleaceae; genus Fraxinus; species Fraxinus quadrangulata. Next base: position 24,360 of record CAIGRB010123726.1, on the reverse strand, counting down.
TTGCTAATATGAGGTTTTGTAATTTTTCGTAAGTTTCAATTTCAATTCTAAAAAAATTGAAAACAAATAAAAGGTTCTATAATTTTTTATGAGTTACAATTTCAATTCCGGAAAAAATTCGGGAAGAAATACAAGGATAATGGACTGTTTTCGTATCAAGTTGCCAATGAGAGGAATTCAATAGATGCACCAGAACATTCCATTTAGATTGGCATTTCCTTAGCATCCTCATCATCTTTCCCCCTTAGCCATTCATTAAAACGTAATTCAAACAAATGTAACAATGTTTACAAGCCATAGGCTAACCAACAAAACTAATGAAAGCGAAAATTACGTCAACGAGTTTAATCAGTTTAGTTGTCAATCGATCCAATAATTCAGTTCACTGAGTTCTAGTCGACATGCAGTCTGATTCAAGTTTAATAATAATAATAATAACGATGACAAGTATTATTCTTATTTTTGTATCATATCACTGTCTAGACAACAAACTAACAACACTATCTTTAATAATTTGCTTATTACCAAGAAATCAACTAAGCAACTTTTCTTCTAAATAATGAAACTAAATCACCGCTTTAAAGATACTGATGTCTGATGAAGACATACAAATTCATAAATAACATTTTATATAACTCAGAATGAGACACAGAATCCTCGCCCTTGTCTTTAGTGTATGATAATGCACTCCCACATTTGACCAACTTAATGTAACCTATGATATTTTGAAGAAAGTATTAAACAGAGAGAATATAATTGGATTCAAGTTCCGCTATTAATGCTCATCTACAAAAACTCAGGGATAGATTTAGCGCGGGGGCAATGGGGTCAGCTGCCCCCACACTAAATTTCAAATTTTGCTTAAAATTTTCAAAAAAAGTTCTTATAATTTTCAATTTTTGGCTCCACAAGTAAAATTTTGTGA
>CAIGRB010123726.1:10758-22922 GCA_903798255.1 Fraxinus quadrangulata | reverse complement strand
AATCATAATGTAATCATACAATAACATCTAGAAGATTAAAGTTTTCTTTTAGCTTTTAAAAGAAAAGTTCCACTCCTACATATCTAAAACCTAGTCGTCCTATGATTAACCTTTATGGGGTGGGGGTGGGGGACAAGAAGATGTGCTTCATAAATATATTGCTTGATATATTTTTAAAATAAGTAGGCATTGGATTAAAAAAAAAAAAAAGGGTTCACTCAAAATATGTATTTCTCTTACATTAAAGAGAGACATTTTCATACACAATAAGTGCACTAACAAAACGGATGGAAGTTGAAGTATTGAGATATTGAAAATTCAATCCTTCTCATTTGGTTAGAACTAAAATTTATATCATCAAACTAAGGAGAAATAAGATTCCATAAGATGATCTTGATCATTCAAGTCGAATTATTATTTACTCTAAAGATCACAATTAAAACTCCTAACGAAATTATACGAAGGGAAAAACCGTGTTTAGGGTTTTCAAAAAGTTAAAATTCTCACCTTGATTCCTCTCAAATTAAATTACTTGTGAAAAGGTTTTATGCCTGCATTTTAGAGCAAAACTCTTTTGTGTTCAACATATTTGTGATTTTTCCCAGTTTTAAATTTGTAAAACCTTCCATTCATTTGCACTAAGATGTCCAATTTCCACTTGGTTTGGCATAAAATATACATAAAAGAGGAGATATAAAAACTAGCTAGTTCACAATTGAATGGTGATCTCTATTTTTTAAGAGAAAATAAAGGTTGACTAAGATGTATCATAAAGTATTATTTAGCTTGATTGGGGAGAAATTAATTTCTTGCATGGTATGTCGAGCGTTTCGAAATAAAGTGAGTGTGTGCTTTGGTCTCATCTAGTCTAGCAACGTGGAAGAAGAATCTATTAATGATAATTGAGCATGTATATATGTGGATTAGACGTGAAAAAAATCAATTTTATTGAGTTTGACGTCCAATACAAGACATAGGATAATAAAATCTTTCAATATGATATAGCACCAAGACACTATGATAATGATATAACTTAATCATATCTATTATTGTCAACCTTAGTATTATCCGTAATTTTACACTTCAATTTAGAATCGAATTTGAGATTTAAATATCCTACGCGACAACCGAAAAGAGTATCCTCTTTCATTTAATTAAAAAATACACAAAAAAGTAAAAAGATAAAATAGTGGATGGGTTAATGGGATAATTTTCTTGAATGAACAAGAAGAAAAATAGGTCCAATTTATTTATTCTTATTGGGCTAAGAGGAATAATATTTGGTGAAATTACACAGAGGCCATAGATGGAGGATTAGATTGATAAATCGGGTAAACATATAAGAATTTGAAACATATGCATATCTTAAAATATGTTAATTTTGGCAAATTACTATAAATATAATTTTTTGGAATTTTTTTGACGTGCAAATTTTTAAAGTGAAATTCGAGAGACCTTACATTCAACAAGTAGAATGATTGTAACAACCTGCACTCTATATTATGCTCTATTGTAGTGTGACTAGTTTTTTTTGAAGTAGTAACTTACACGATGTATTACTCTTGTCACATTGTGTTAATCTGTGTTTCACCACATTGACGCCCATCACCATCAACAACCACCTCTGCCAACATCACAACCACCTCCATCGCCTAAAACAATCTTTCCACATCCAAGAAATTCCCAAAAAATCTTGAAATTTTTCCTGGAAACAAATTGGTAGGCAAATTATAAATCGGGTAAACATATAAGAATTTGAAACATATGCATATCTTAAAATATGTTAATTTTGGCAAATTACTATAAATATAATTTTTTGGAATTTTTTTGACGTGCAAATTTTTAAAGTGAAATTCGAGAAACCTTACATTCAACAAGTAGAATGATTGTAACCTGCACTCTATATTATGCTCTATTGTAGTGTGAATATTTTTTTTTTTGAAATAGTAACTTACACGATGTATTACTCTTGTCACATTGTGTTAATCTGTGTTTCACCACATTGACGCCCATCACCATCAACAACCACCTCTGCCAACATCACAACCACCTCCATCGCCTAAAACAATCTTACCACATCCAAGAAATTCCCAAAAAATCTTGAAATTTTTCCTGGAAACAAATTGGTATGCAAATTCTATCGTACTTCCATCTCACCGTGTAGTTTTATGTACATACACACACAAGTAAAGAAAATAGCATGAACGATGAATAAAAGAAGATGAAGTAGAGAAGACTTCTTGGCTGAAGAATTGTACTAACTTGAAAATAGGTAGAAATCTGAATTCTAAATTCTAAATTTGATATAAAAAGAATTCTAAATTCTTTATCTATATGCTTGTCTCATGAGATAGAAGTATTTGGTACTCTTCATAATTATAGTTTGATTGTCTTTTATTTCAATCGAATTTCAACCTGTTAAACAAACAACAACAAACTAAGCATCGCCCCGATAAATTTGGGGAAGTGGAGAGTTTGTTTGTCTATTATTGTAGTAGTGTGGGGGCTGTGATGGTCTGAAGACAATGTACTTGTTGCATGGTTGTGATAGTTTAGAAATGAGATGGTGACATAGGGGAACAAAGAAAGAAAGGTGCCAATGATGATGTCCACAGAAATCTCTATATAATCACTGAACAAGGCATTATATTTCTGGTCTTTAGTTCTAAGTGTTGGTTGGGTTTTGATACCCATTGAATCATGGATTATGATGTAAACGTTGCCTTAAATTATTATCTACAACCAAGTTCAAAGACTTGACTCGAGACTTGACTCGAAAATCGTGGACCGTTGGAATAACTTAAAGAATTAATGTTACTCACGGCCCATATATATTACCTCTTGGATGGCTTTGGATCTTGGCCTATTTAACATTTTATTGGTCAAACTAAAGCCTAACATAACCTATATATATGGTGTCTTTACCCTAGCCGTAAAGTGTGTGATTTGTGTTGTGAATTGAGAGAAAACGTGGCTGCCTTTGTTGAGAGAAAAACCTGTGGCTTTCTTTGTGTATTTAGCCTCCTCTTTGTGTCTTCTTCCATTGTTTTTCTCGTGCCTTTGTGACTTACAAATCATCACTGTTATCTTGTCTTTTGTGGGTGAGATAGAGGAGCAACCGAGGTGAATATATTAGTTGTAGGTTTGAGCAACCGAGGTGAAAGGTAACTTGAAACTAAGCCCCGGAAAACACCGTTTTGACGATTCTTGGAGCGAGCTTTCGCGACAGTTTTTATATCAAGATTGTACTGTTGATTGTAGTCAAGCAATGAAATGGCAGGGATAATTTTGGTCTAAATTATAATGTGTAAGGTGCTAACTTAAAATGGTTGTGTACTTTGCAGTAAGGTTATGAAACCTTATTTATATCCATATCTGGATACCTTAGCACATACTTACACAGTGCTGAGGCTTATGAGAGTTAAAGTGTTACTCTGAATCTTATATATGATAGTTTTGGTGGATAAGATGTACGGGATTGATTTTGTATTTTCTTAGACTTTAGGCAGGGATTAAGTTCGTTACTTTCTGCCAGAGGCCAAAGGATCCTCATGGGTTGTGGATGAATAACTTTGACTTGGAAGACAGAGAAACTACTAGTCACGAGGCGATTCTTTTTGTTTTTCTTTCTATATTTGGATTGTCATAGAGTTCGTATAGGAACTAGAATCTACTGTCGTGCTACCTTCTAATTACGTACTAAGATTTTGAGATATTATATTTTATACTATCTGCCTTGTGAATGAGGATTGTACCGAATTTTATAGCACGTCTTCCTTTATTGCTTATATGGTATGCCCTGGATAACTCCTGCGCTGAATATTTCATGTCACAGGTATGATAAAATCTTATTCTGACCGTCAAGGCGTCAAACAACTGTAATCTTTCCTCCTAATTTGGAAATACTATGAAGAAATATTGGCATAGTATTGATGAGAACAAATAGTTGAGTGAAGACAGGGTTTACGCAATTATGATTGCTTTGCTTTATGGATGATATTTATCTTGTATTGATTGACATAGGAATGAAGGCTTTATTTTTCCCTTTCTTTTGCCATCCAAGCCACTTGAAAAGACCTTTAACAATGGAAGGGAATTCCTTTGAGTAGTGGTCCAGTTAGGTTTTGTGCACCAACAATAACTGAAGTATTCAAGGACAAGAATATTTGCCAAGAACTATGAAAAATCATGGATATTAGGAGACTGCACCTGAATGTGTTTTATATTGACTGATGATCTTGGAGGAGAATTCACTTTATCTCGTGTTGCATGTGTGGAACTGCTGGGAAGATATGCACTGCTCCTTGCTGCTATTTAATCTGGCAGTTTGACTATAAAACCTGTTATTTTAGCTGCTATGGAGTGCGTTGAGTTATGCCTGCCACTATGGAAGTTCTAATAGAAAGTTGGAGAGGGTGGTATGTGTCTGGAAGTATGAAGCTTCAGGGGACGGTTGTCATAGGAGGATGTTCGACTTGTTGACTATCATACCACATGTTAGCAAATGCTGCATATAGATACGATATCAATGTATAAGCATGGGAGAACTGCTAAAGGTATTGTTAACCCCTTGGTGGTAGAGTGTAATCTGTATCCTCTGTCCTGTAGGAAGAGGTAACCCCTCATCCATTAGTAATGCATAGGAGATAAGATTCATTTAACAAGTCTTCTCCTCTCTATTATCTTTAAGATTTTGTGGATGAGGGTACAGGATAGAAGTGAGGGCCTAATTCCAAGTTCCACAAATGTGTGCATTTAGGTGAGGTTTTCCTTTATTTTCCTTTTTTAACTCAAGGTTTTCATGGGAAAAACAACTTGAGTTTCGGTTTTCGTTCATTAATTTTCATTGTCATCAATTATATTCACAATCGATGTTTAAAAAGACTCAGTTGGCTGCAGATTGGTTTTTTTCCCCCTTCTTTTTGGTGTGTCAGAGACTGAGTCGACTAATTAATGTATTTTCCAGACAATATATTGGAGTATCTTAATACAACAGACCACTAGGGACCAGTGATATTTAAGTTCGCTTAGCTACTATTAAAATTGAGTTTCAATGTACTTGTTGCATGGTTGTGGTAGTTTAGAAATGAGATAGTGACATAGGGGAACAAAGAAAGGAAGGTGCCAATGATGATGTCCAGCAGAAATCTCTTTATAATCACTGAACAAGGCATTATTTTTCTGGTCTTTAGTTCTAAGTTTTTGTTGGGTTTTGATATCCAATGAATCCTGGGTTATGATATAAACGTTGGATTAAATTATTACATAAAACCAAGTAAAAAAACTCGACCTCGTTGGAAGTACTTAAAGAATTAATGTTGATCACGACCCGTATATATTACCTCTTGGATGAATTTGAATTTTGGCTCATTTAACCTTTTATTGATCCAACTAAAGTCTAACCTAACATATATATACAATATCTTTACCCTAGCCGTAAAGTGTATGATTTGTGTTGTGAATTGAGAGAAACTGTGGCTGCCTTCTTGCTGGAAAAACGGCTGCCTTAGTGGAAAGAAAAATCAGTGGCTTTCTTTGTGTATTTGGCCTTCTCTTTGTGTCTTCTTCCATTGTTTTTCTCATGCCTTTGTGGCTTACAAATCATCATCGTTATCTTGTCCTTTGTGGGTGAGATGAGGAGCAACCGAGGTGAATATATAAGTTGTGAGTTGGAGTTGTTTGGATTGGTTGTTTGGTAGAAAAAGATAACGTGAAACTAAGCCCTAAAAATATTGTTTTAACGATCCTTGGAGCGAGCTTTCGCGATAATTGGTATCAGAGCTTCAAAGTGGTGGATTTGACTCAATAAAATGACTAAAAACCGTTTAAAAATGCGGCAGAAACAAAGTAGAAAAACAGATCGAAAAACTATTCGAAAACTGTGATAAAATAGAGATTGTTTTCTGGATTTTTGGGTAGACCACTCACCTGTTGGACAAATGGAGACCACAGCATGACGTGCAGGCAGAGGCAATCTTGAAGACCGGCACGTGTCACGGGCAACGGTGCATGGCGACCATGCGCAGAGAGTGTGAACAGCGCGTGAAAAACTTTTCGACGACGATGTCTTTAGGCAGATTGTTCGTGACATTTTGGTATTGTTAGTTTTCTATTTCATGTTATACAGCGAAATATGGACGATTGTGTTCTTCGAGTGTTCAAGATTCGATTGTGGTTAATTGATTTGTGTGATTGTTGGAGACGAATAGTGGTAAACTCGAATCTCTCGATATTTACGAACCTTCAAACGTGGTTCGCTCGGTATCGTGTTCATTTCCTTTTATTATTGCAGTTATGGTTATTGTGTAGGATAACAATTTATTTTTCACATTAGAATTCATCGTGTGGGATGACGTTAGATTTGAGTTATCGTGAAGGGGTAATCATTGTATATTGCTAGATCTAAAAATTATTTATTAATTATTTGTCTTGAATTCTTTTTGAATTTGTTGTCAGTGATTTTTTCATTATTAGAATTGCACGTGACCTTAGGAAAATTTATTTGATTTTTATTTATAAATTATGTTGGTACTTTGCTTGTGGTCGTTGTTGGTTGCATTTTGTATTTTGTGCATTTTTTGGTAAAATGACATCATATTTTGAGTTGTGTTTTTTAAATGAAAAATGTGATTTTTCAATTTGATAAAACGAAAAGTTTTTTCATAAAAGTTTTGATGGCAAATGTGGGTTTAAGGTAAATGCGAAAAGTAAAATGTATTTTATTTGCGGTAATTTTGAATAAGATGAAATAAGTTGTCCTGGAAATGATAATAAAAGATAAGATAAGATGATGGATGAGACGAATGTGGTTATAGGGTCGAGCGATGACCCTAGTGAGATTTATTGAGAGTAAATCTAGTCACTGTATGTGCATTCATGTGTAATTATTTTTGTATGTGTGTAATTGCTTATTTATGTTGCATTTTAATGTGTTTGACATGTTGATTTGCATGAATTTGAGAGCAATTTAATTACTTGGTATAATTGTTTGCATGCATAGTGGGTTAAGATACATTAGACGAGACCGAGCGGCTCGTGGCTCGTTTTTTACGAGCCGATGAGCCGCTGGATCGATTGCCGACGAGTCCGAACGGCTTGTGGCTACGAGCCGAGCGGTCGAGCCGACGAGCCGTTTAGATCAATTGCCACTGCTATGCTTAAGGGTATATTGGTGGTTTGTACCGTGGATATGGAATGTGAGATTTGGATCACGAGTGGAGATGTGATTAAATGTTGGAATCCTTTATCTGTGAAGAGATACTGATCAAGTGGGTGGAGTGTAAGAGAGACACTCATATCACTTCTGTTAAGTGAAAACCCATTAACTATTTAAGTTAGGAGAAGTTATGTGGTGATAGATGATTATCTTAAGGACTTAGGATTTATAGAGATCTACCAGTTAGACATGAGTTAAGTGATCAGTCTAGTGAGCGTGGTGGACAATGAGAAGAGATACGTATTATCGAGGTGTGAGCAACATAGAATGTGATAGGATAAGTGTGGTGAGATCTTTTCGTATGGTCATTTATGCATTTGTTGCATATGTGTTTTGACTGTTTGATTGATTGACTTAATGTTAATCTGATATTCTGCGTGAACGTATTTTGGAAAAGATCTGTGGGTTATCCTATATTATATCTTTATCACATAATTATTTGTTCTTGATTGTTTAGCGGTATTATCTGCTTCTACTTGTGTGTTATTTGATGGTGAGTACATGAAGTATGTATGATATGTGTTTTGGGTTTGAAACAAGAGATAAGGTATGTGATCCCAATTTTATTAATTGCCTTAATTATGCAAGCGTTAACTTTGTGTTTTAATTGCTTGCAGGTTGGTTGGTTGGTATTAGCGTGGAGATTTGTTGATTTTGATACCCAATGAATCCCGGGTTATAATGTAAACGTTGGATTAAATTATTACCTACAACAAAGTCCAAAGACTCGACCTGAAAACAACGTGGGCCGTTGGAAGTATCTTAAAGAATTAATGTTACTCATGGCCCGTATATATTACCTCTTGGATGNTCCTTGGAGCGGGCTTTCGCCAGTTTTTATATCGAGATTGTACTGTTGATTGTAGTCAAGCAATGAAATGGCAGGGATAATTTTGGTCCAAATTATAACGTGTAAGGTAACTAAAAATGGTTGTGTACTTTGCAGTAAGCTTATTTATGTCCATATCTGGATACCTTAGCACACACTTACACAGTGCTGAGATATATATATGGTGTCTTTACCCTAGCCGTAAAGTGTGTGATTTGTGTTGTGAATTGAGAGAAAACGTGGTTGTCTTCTTGCTGGAAAAACGACTGCCTTAGTAGAGAGAAAAACCGGTGGCTTTCTTTGTATATTTGGCCTCCTATTTGTGTCTTCTTCCATTGTTTTTCTCTTGCCTTTGTGGGTTACAAATCATCACCGTTATTTTGTCTTTTGTGGGTGAGATATAGGAGCAACCAAGATGAATATATTGGTTGTGGATTGGAGCTGTTTGGATTGATTGTTTGGTAAAAAAAGGTAACGTGAAATTGAGCCCGAAAAACACAGTTTGGCGATCCTTGGAGCGGGCTTTCGCCAGTTTTTATATCGAGATTGTACTGTTGATTGTAGTCAAGCAATGAAATGGCAGGGATAATTTTGGTCCAAATTATAACGTGTAAGGTAACTAAAAATGGTTGTGTACTTTGCAGTAAGCTTATTTATGTCCATATCTGGATACCTTAGCACACACTTACACAGTGCTGAGATATATATATGGTGTCTTTACCCTAGCCGTAAAGTGTGTGATTTGTGTTGTGAATTGAGAGAAAACGTGGTTGTCTTCTTGCTGGAAAAACGACTGCCTTAGTGGAGAGAAAAACCGGTGGCTTTCTTTGTATATTTGGCCTCCTATTTGTGTCTTCTTCCATTGTTTTTCTCTTGCCTTTGTGGGTTACAAATCATCACCGTTATTTTGTCTTTTGTGGGTGAGATATACGAGCAACCAAGATGAATATATTGGTTGTGGATTGGAGCCGTTTGGATTGATTGTTTGGTAAAAAAAGGTAACGTGAAATTGAGCCCGAAAAACACAGTTTGGCGATCCTTGGAGCGGGCTTTCGCTACAGTTTTTATATCGAGATTGTACTGTTGATTGTAGTCAAGCAATGAAATGGCAGGGATAATTTTGGTCCAAATTAGAACGTGTAAGGTAACTAAAAATGGTTGCGTACTTCGCAGTAAGCTTATTTATGTCCATATCTGGATACCTTAGCACATACTTACACAGTGCTGAGGCTTATGAGAGTTAAAGTGTTGCTCTGAATCTTATATATGATAGTTTTGGCAGATAAGATGTTCGGGATTGAGTTTTGTATTTTCTTAGACTTTAGGCAGGGATTAAGTTCGTTACTTTCTGCCAGAGGCCAAAGGATCCTCATGGATTGTGGATGAATAACTTTGACTTGGAAGACAGAGAAACTACTAGTCACGAGACGATTCTTTCTGTTTTCCTTTCTATTTTTGGATTGTCAAAGAGTTCGTATAGTAAGGAGCGGAACGACAATCTACTGTCATGCTACCTCCTAATTATGTACTAAGATTCTGAGATATTATATACTATCTGCCTTGTGAATGAGGATTGTACTGAAGTTTACAGCACGTGTTCCTTTATTGCTTATATGGTATGCCCTGGATAACTCCTGCGCTGAATATTTCATGTCACAGGTGTGATAAAATCTTATTCTGACCGTCAAGGCGTCAACCAACTGTAATGTTTCCTCCTACTCTGGACATACTATGAAGAAATATTGGCATAGTATTGATGAGAACAAATAGCTGAGTGAGGACAGAGTCTACGCAATTATGATTGCTTTGCTTTATGGATGATATTTATCTTGCATTGATTGACATAGGAATGAAGGCTTTATTTTTCCCTTTCTTTTGCCATCCAAGCCACCTTAAAAGACCTTTAACAATGGAAGGGAATTCCTTTGAGTAGTGGTCCAGTTAGGTTTTGTGCACCAACAATAACTCAAGTATTCGAGGACAAGAATATTTGCTAAGAACTATGGAAAAATCATGGATATTAGGAGACTGCACCTAAATGTGTTTTATACTGACTGATGATCTTGGAGGAGAATTCAATTTATCTCGTGTTGCATGTTTGGAACTGCTGGGAAGATATGCACTGCTCCTTGCTGCTATTTAATCTGGCAGTTTAACTATAAAACCTGTTATTTTAGCTGCTATGGAGTGCATTGAGTAATGCCTGCCACTATGGAAGTTCTAATAGAAAGTTGGGAGAGGGTGGTATGTGTCTGGAAGTATGAAGCTTCAGGGGACTGTTGTCATAGGAGGAGGTTCGACTTGTTGACTATCATTCCACATGTTAGCAAATGCTGCATATAGATACGATATCAATGTATAAGCATAGGAGAACTGCTAAAGGCATTGTTAACCCCTTGGTGGTAGAGTGTAATCTGCATCCTCTGTCCTGTAGGAAGAGGTAACCCCTCATCCATTAGTAATGCATAGGAGATAAGATTCATTTAACAAGTCTTCTCCTCTACTATCTTTAAGATTTTGTGGATGAGGGTACAGGATAGAAGTGAGGGCCTAATTCCAAGTCCCACAAATGTGTGCATTTAGGTGAGGTTTTCCTTTATTTTCCTTTTTAACTCGAGGTTTTCATGAGACAAACAACTTGAGTTTCGGTATTCCGTTCATTAATTTTCATTGTCATCAATTGTATTCACAATCGATGTTTAAAAAGACTCAGTTGGCTGCAGATTGGTTTTTTTCCCCCTTCTTTTTGGTGCGTCTGAGACATAGTCGACTAATTAATGTATTTTCCAGACAATATATTGGAGTATCTTAGTACAACAGACCAGTCACCAGTGATATTTAAGTTCACTTAGCTACTATTAAAATTGAGTTTCATCATTCATGTAAATATGCAACAAATATTAATCTAAAGAGAACAACTTATTCTTGGACTACCATTGCTGAGAAACTGAGACTGGTCTTTGGAGATATGAAAAGAATTGATGTAATCTCAAGGACTTGAAAATATAAGAAAAACACAGGTGGGCAGGGATAAGTTTGTGACTCTTTGATCATCCCACTTGGTTATTGTAAAGTTACTGCTGAATGGCCAAGCACCAGACCTCATCGACTTATAACTGATTTCAGTAGAAGCAACAGAGAAAAGCTGGTAGTTCCTGACAGTAAAGAAACAGCAACATAGGTTATCATTTACCAATTCTGTTCTTTAACCGAAAGCAGAGACAGGGATCCGGAGTCAATGATCGGCTGTTGGATTTAATAAGGTAGCAAAACAGATAAAGTATTGCGAGTTTAATTTCTTTGGGATCATTATAATTGTCAATTTTTTGGTGAAAAGAATGAATCTGTCCTACACGTGAAGGGACACACAGCTTGTACTTCCAAATAATTAAGTCGATTAGTTTAGCAGATTGGGTGCTGCCAATGGACCCTTTTATATGGATCAGATACAATTCAGTCCAATCTGATTATGTGACTTTGTAAAGTAAGATTCTTAGGTTCGCAACACAATGATAGTGAGATTAATAATTCAAACACAGCAAAACACAAGAGCCTCTGTTCGAGCTAACTTAGTGCATGTTTGGTTGGTGATTAAATCATTATTTAAGAGATTATAAGCTCCGAGTTCTATAAAATGCTTGGATAATAAGTTAGTAAGTTGTGAATAAGTAATCACCAACCGAACATCTCCAATAATCTGGTTACAAACAACCATGCTAAATTCAAATGCCAATGAATTTACTGTCAGTTAATCTCCAATTACTGATTAGATAGATCCAAACACTTTTGCGACAACTTCTCTCAGTTGGAAACTTGAGTTAGTGGTTTTAATTTGCCGTCTTGAAACTAGAAAAAAAATAAAATTATTCTCGTTCCCTTGAGCTAGAATCTCAATTTGAAATCAAATAAGCCCTTTTTTGGCGACAACTAAGGTTCTAATAAAAGACGTAGTAGCCCTTCAACCTTTCAATCTCCTTCGTCACAAAGAGAGAGAGAGAGAGAGAGAAGATAAATTACATATAAAGTACAATTTCATAACCATAGAGCACCAGCTTGCTTCAATAGAGGAGTCAACTCTCCTGTAATATGAGTAGCCATGATCCGCTCCAGCCCTCCAAT
>CAIGRB010123726.1:0-10084 GCA_903798255.1 Fraxinus quadrangulata | reverse complement strand
ATCTCAATTTCGCAAGATTAAATCTTGGACCTCCAAGACCCTTGCCCCTAGAACGTTGGAAGAGGTAAATCGCGTGATATGCCTCCACTGGTTCCCAAGTTCCCATCACCAACTGTATATTTCTGCGCACAAAGGGTCATCTTCCAAAGTGATTGTTCAACCAAATAAATCTGGCCTCCAGGTACCCACCAGGATTCGAACTCTCACCCTACCGTTGAAAGCGAGTTATGTGTTGATTGTTCCACCAGTTGAGTTGTGCCCCGGGGGACAATATTTTTTCTTTCTTAATATAATATATACTCGATCGAATATAATTGCAATGCATATCTTTTTTACATAATTATTTTTCTTTCTTAATATTGTATTTATAATTGGTACGGTAAAACTTACCGAATATGATAAAAATGCAGTTAACTTCAACCAAATGCTAGGTATATAAATTTGTTAGTCAAAAATATACACACGTTATAAAAATTAAAAATTAAATTTAAATCAAAATCAACAATTAATTTTAATTATACATTTTATGAAATTTACAAATTTTCAACTACATATTTCATCAAATTTTTTCAAAATTTACTATAAATCTAATTTTAATCAAACAAATATGAGCTTATTGTCTTTAGGAAAATTGGTTGGTGAAATTCAAGAACCTTAGACAATAACGTAATTGTATTCATACCACAATATTTATTTCTTACACCACATTTTAATTGTGTTTGATATTGTTAATTTTTACTCATTATAGTACTTATATCCTCAACGATTTTTCATATCATTTTTATTCTCAATATTTCCATTAGTTAATATATTTTATATTTGATAATAGTTTTATATCCAAAAGTTTGTTGAAATAGCGTAAAATAACTTATTTTCTATCATAATTTTAAAAAAATTAAAAATAAAAAGTGTACAAAATATTTTTATCTCGTTTTAAAGTATGAAAAAAAATATTTTGATATAAATCATCAACAAGTACGAGACGTACTAATCAATGAAATATTGAAGATAAGAATTGCCTCAAACTGGCCAGGGTCCAAAAGCCTTCTAACTGAACTGTCAAAGTGTCGAGCGAATCAAACCCATATTGCATTTTGCCTTTCAGGAGAACTCCTGCATTCCAAGATAAATTCTGTCTTTCAAGAGAGAGTCTGCCTTCCAAGAGCCCTTATGATTCGAACCCGCGACCTCTGATCTGCCAGCATTAAAGAGCTCCATTTTTTACCAGTTGGGACGTGCCCATATTGCATTTTGTCTTTCAGAAGAACTCCTGCCTTCCAAGATAAATTCTGCCTTCCAAAAGAGAGTCTGCCTTCCAAGAGCTCTTATGATTCGAACCCGCGACCTCAGATTTGTCAGCATTAAAGAGCTACATTCCTTACCAGTTGGGACATGCCCCGAGGGGCAATCATAATTTATCTTTGTTTCTACAGATTCATGCCTGTTATTAAAATATTTTCTTAAATTGTAGTTTAACAGAAAGAAAAACCAAATTGTAATTTTGAAACTGTAAAATCTTTTCTTTTCTTTTTTTAATTCTATTTCTGTTTCCAAACAAAGGGAAAAAAAAAAAGGAAATGTATTGAATGAAAATTAAAATTCGGCACTAAACCTTAGGGCTTGTTTGTCATCCATTATTGGGTTGAAAATTGAGTAATGAATAGTATTTTTGGAGAATGTGTGGTTAAAATTTAAATTAATTTTATTGGTTTGTGTGTAGAATATTTTATTGAATGAATATGTGATGAAGAATTTTATTATAGTAAATAATATTTTAAATTAATGTTCGACAAACAGGAGCAAAGCAAAACAAAAAGGAACCGCTTCCGGACGGTCGGCAACGAGGAGGTTTGGTGTGACGTCATGAAGATGGGCCCGCCGCCTTGGTATTATCTGTTGAAATTATTATGGGGTGTGGCAGGTGTTGCGTGAACTCAACGGTCGGTGACACGTTACCCGTAATTTTAGTTCTTTCATTATTTTTAGAAAAGTAAAATGAAAATTGGACCGAGCATCAGCACAATCAAGATTAAAGTTGGTCAAACCGAAAAATCAGATCGAACCAATATTAAAAAAAGAAAATAAGAAATCAAGATTTTTAGCTAAATCTATCCATTCTTGTGGACCAATTTTACGCAAGGTAATGTTTAGTAAAGTCGGCTTACTTAAAAAGATCATAAAAATTTATTATAATTTATATAGAACCTAGTTTCAATAAACCAACGTGCTGTGCTCATCAAGGATCAAACATAAGCATTATCTCAACTTTGTGTGCTTTGCTTATAGCCATTGAATATGAGCATCTTGCGTGTGCCATTCTCGTATTCAACTCTAATAATTGGAATAACAAAAATAATACTCTCTTTCTTGTCTTATTATATTTCTGCTTTATTTAGCCTTCAAAACTGTTGAATTTCAGGATACCAACACCCCACCAAAAAGTAAATATCGATTTTATTTTTTTTCTTTCTAATCTCGGGATTCTCCCAGGCACCATAAAATATTTTCAAACTTTTTGAAAACTATTTATCACTTTTTATCATAGATGTAAACTTTGTATGGAGATAGTACCAATGTGTAAACTTCGTAAAGAGTTTAGCTTACAAGTTAGGTAGTAAGTTTTGCCAGCTGGATATTTGTCATGGCGGTTGGTTTTAGCGCCTATTTATGCTGTATATATATACTCACTGTCTATGATTTTTTCAATAAGAAAAGTTTCAGTTTTACATTCCCTTTTAGTTCTAATACTTTTGAATCACAATTTACTTGAATTTAATAATATCATGTTAACACGATAAATCAAGCCACATTCAAGATAATTGAAAATATGCAGAAGAAATCTTGAAGGATAATCTGGATTTCTAATACAGCACCTGCTGCCATAAAGCACTTATTTTTTGAACAAAAACATCATAGACTAATCAGAAAGACAACAATTGAGACGCGGCTTGGAATCTCAATCAAAAATAACATTTCAGAAAGATTTGCCTTTTTAAGGAACTAGTCTCCCAATTCCATGTCTTAGGAGTACAAGAAACAGAACGAGTTTTATACGTCACAGCCAACTAACAAGACATTCCCATTACTTAAATGGGGCGAAAAATCTCAATAAAAAAGTTCATCCATCTTACATTGTTACTTCCTCCCAGCCTCCAACTTCAAATTTTGAAGGTTCAGCAAGAGATCATCAGAATTTAAGAACACCTTGTTGTTTGAATTTGCAATAGTATGTGAAATTTCCCGAGATGCTTCGATCCTTCTCAGTGTGATAAATGCTGGATTGTTGGCAATGGCTTGACCAATCAGCTGAGCACTCTTGGCCTCACCCTGGTAGACAAAGAGATAGAAGTTCGTAATAATCAAGTGGAATGACAATTTCCAAACTGAAATGAAAATCTGTTGTTAAGGACAAATACTAGAGCCTTCTACTATTGTAAAAGCTATAGTTTGACCGTGTTGGGCTATAAATGTAACAGTAAGCACTAAAAAATCACAAAAACGTTATATTTGCAGTGACGAACAACTTTGAAATTACCCTCAGACGAGATACTGACCAAACGATAAAAAATTCAGAGTTGAAGCATGGTTTCTTACCTGTGCTCTAATAATAGCACTTTGTTTGTCTTGCTCAGCTTTTTCCACCACAAACTTAGCTCTCTCAGCCTCTTGTGCAGCTACCTGTTTAGCTTCAATTGCAGCAGTGAATTCCTTACCAAAAGTCAAGGTTGTAATGGACACATCATCCAATGCAATGTTGAAGTAAGCGGCTCTCTCTGTCAATATTTTCCTTATTTCCCGACTGACAGCCTACATAAAACACACAAACAATATGAACCAGTTATATTACAGAAGAAAACTCAACTTGACTCTACTGCACATCCCTAACTCCCACCAAAAGTGAATGAACCATCTTTTATTAGATCTAATTCCACGGACCATGAAATGAGATTATAACACCTTTTCATTTTATTTTTCTTCACTCAGGCTTACCTTCAGAAGCTATAATGAAATTTCTTAAACTGATGCGTTTATTGATCTTTCTCATTGTGCCCCAACCATCTCATATGTATTCCATGTCTTCAATATGTACTCCTTTTCCATTTCACAGGAGTAACTTTTTCATTTCTCAAGTTAATATCTTGTTTTTTCCATGGCTAATGGTACTTACAAGATTTTCACTCTGATTTGGAGAGAGATGATGGTTACACAGAAAGCCAAAAGCATAATATCTCTTCACCATAACGAACCTGCTTATAATAATAGGGCTAACATCATTTATCCAGCTTCTGCCCAAACATTGTTTGATTCTATGGTGAATAGAGGAAATCCAGTGACTAAAGTTGCCTGTTCATTCAATATTACCAACTCTAAAGCTCCAATTCGTGCTTTCATCTCGAAGATTCATTAGAATAAAATCTCACTTGATGGAACTCGTCATTCAATTACCTATTCAACATAATTTTCAATCTGAATTAACATAACCTGAAACCAGTAATATATAACAGGTACAACCTTTAACTGTTCTTACTAATCAAGACCTCAGAAAGAAATGTCAATAGTCTGAAAAGAATGGCATAGCAAATTACCTCTCTCTGGGTGATAAGCTGACTAGCGTTATACTGGGCAACAACAGCTTTCAAAGTTTCATGAATAATTGAAGGCAGGACTCTCTCATTGTAGTTTTCACCGAGAGTTCGGTATATAGTGGGTAATTGGTCGGGCACTGGACGAGTGAGAACCCGCAGACCGATTTTTACCTGCACAGATAAAGAACCAACCAAATATAAAGGCTTTTTATATGCATAAAACAAGGTCCATTTATCAACAAAAAAAGCACTTAATGCACTCTAATACATAGATATTTACTGGCAAAGCCAAAAGATACTAACATCTATTTCCACAATACCCAATTACAAGTATATGATTGATTCGGATTAGGCGGACAATCTCTCCCCAACAAGAGATTATTCCTACCATCCTCATGATATCCACAAAAAAGGAAAGAAAAACAGTGTGTGATCATATAGGACAGGATGTGTTCCCATATATTCAAGTGACAAGTAGAATATATATGGAGAAACAAAATTCTTGGATCTTTCCCTTGCATAAGGGGGGCCTCCAAACCTCAAAATGGATTTGAGTGCATGTGTGTGTTCGAGTGGGAGGGGTGGATGTTTTACCATCTGAAGGTCACGACTACCGGAAGTGCTCTCCACTAAATGTGGTCGTGCACGAACATCATAAATGATTGGCCTCTCAAACCATGGGATCATCAAGTGTGTTCCTTCAGGATAAACCTATAAATCCAACATGAAAATAAATGTAATGACATATTTCTTAGCAAAGATTATATAAAAGAAGACTGAAGTGTTCGTACAGATACCAAAAATTTTCACTTCCTTTACTGGTGAAGAATTGTGGAAATTCTAAGAATATGGTAGTTTCAACATTTACATCAGGGCAAAGCATGCATGACAAAGCCATCCAAATCCCACTCACTTCTTTCATAGTAATACAATTTGGAATGCAGAAATCACAAAAATATCCTCTACACAATATTCTTTAGTCAACTTAAGGTCAGAAACATTGCAGAATGAATCCAAAGTAATGTATAGAATGGATTGCAAGATTAGCCAAACTGTTACATACCAGGAATTATACTTCATAATGGTCACGTCATTTGTCCAGAAATATCTCCCCTCTCCAGATACAAATAAATCAGAGAGAAGTTGCTTATATGTTCTACTTCTTTGACACAAAATGCTTTTTCCGCATAACATTAAATCATTAATAACATGTATTTACAAAAGTCAACACTTTCACTGTATCACTGTTGGTATTCTCTTGTAGCTCTGAATTCAAGGTGATAAGATGCATTCATGTGCATTGCTACATGACAAGCTAGAAGATAGATAAGTAGGTGGCAATGCATCACGTGTCATAAGAGACTTACCAGTTATCCATAGTAAATGGTGAGGTAAAATGCAATTTTCTAATATTTTTTTTTCTGTTTAGAAATCCAGTGAAGGAGATTTTAGTAAAGTGGACACAAAGGGAGGCAGTCTTTCCTGAGAGAGGAGTTGCATATAAAGCCCGAGCTGGATAGCTCACAAAATGGTACTTTATAAAGCTGTAAATCATACCAATTGAGCAGAATCACAAACACCCATTTTCTTAGATGACAAAAACAGTAAAACTGAGCAAGTAGAGAAACGTGAACTTGGTATTGAAACTAATTCAAAACATTACAAGCATTCAGAAAAAGCACGTAAATGTCAAGTCTGCTCTTAGAAATTGGAAGCAAGAAAATACCTTATCTTTGACACCGATAATACGGTTGAAAACGACAGCTCGATGCCCTCCCTCAACGTTGTATAGACTGTTTGCAACTCCATAAACACCAAGCCCAGCAATGACACCCAATTTAATTAAAGCAGATGCAGCACCACCACCAGGCATCTTGGGAACCTTGACATTGTTCAGATTCATCTTCTAAACTGCTGCAGAAGCAAATCACAGTACCATTCCATCAGATATTATGCTTTAGAAAAGTGTGATTGTTAAAAAAGAACTTCCAGCTTATTTTATAATCAATTGTATTGAATACAAATGACAAAGCATTACTCTGAAGATACAATGTATAGCATACAACTGACAAAGTCTCAACCATCGTATTTCTCTAGAAGTGAATAAGTTTTGTGCCTCAGAGAGACTTACCAATAGAGAATAGCAAAATGGTCCTCTTATTTTCTCAAAACATTTGTTTCACAGAAATGAGAGCAACTGTGAATTATGGTGTACAATACGAGGTAAGGCAACATTAGAACAATGCAAATAGACAACATCTTTCTCTCAAAGGACCAGTTACCAGTAGACTGAAAGACATTAAATAGATGTCTTTTTCGTGAAACATAATTGATAAAACTGAAAAGCCAAATCAATTACACTACGACCTGAATCTAGATACGAACAGGTTAAAAACTTGAAGCATCAAATCGACCCAATAACATTTACCAAAAAAACACATAATTAAACAAAAACTCTCTTTCTTCTCCAGTAATGTGAAATGCAATAAGGTACAACACAGCAGATTAATTATCCACAAAACAAGCACCGACACCCACCCGACACCCAGAGAATAGGACTGTTCAAGTATTCAAACTATTAAAAGAAAAAAGATGAGCCATCAAAGTCTAGTTATACCGCCGACTTTAATTTCTATTAGATCAAAAATGAAATTCAAGCAAAATAACACACAAAAATTAGACATGCATCCAATTTAATCGAGCTCGCTCATATAAATACAGGAAAAAATTCATAGGTTCATCTAAAGAGAGAAAAAAGGAAAATGGGATCCGTGTACCTTTTGATGGAAATGGAGAGGACAAATCAAAATCAGGAGAACAAGAGAGTACAAAGAAAGGGGTTTAGAGACCGAACTTGGAGAAGGGGTTACTGGTTTAGGGCTTTAGGGCATTCCGAAATTTCATATTTTGTTTTACTTTCTTACTAATTTTTGGGAAAAATTCAAAATAAAGAATTAACTATGCACAATTCAAAANCCTCCACCATCCCTATTATTCTGCGGACTATTTCGGCGATCGTTTCGATCACCACTCTTTTCTGGTTATCTTCCGGTAACTGCTCCGATTCTGACAATTATTTCGACAATCGTTCCGACCACTGCTCCAATTCCGACAATTTATACAATATGATCACAGATTCACAATTTAGATAGTCACATATTATTTTTCAGTCACAAATAATAATTTTTATACATCACAGATTATTTTACGGTCACGGTTCAAAAAAATTCTAAATCACAATTAATTTATTGGTCACAGATTTCAAAATTAGTTAGTCACAAATCAAAATTTATAGGTCACACAGTCACAGATTTCCAAATTAGTTGGTCACGAATTTTTCACAGTCACAGATTATATAATTTTTAGGTCACAGATAACAAAATGATTGATCACGGATTATATTTTTAATCACAAATTATCGAATTTTAAGGTAACAGATTATATTTTTAGTCACAAAACCAAATAGTTGGTCACATAACCAAAACACCCCCATCCACATCACAATCCACCACCAATACTTGGTCACAGATCAACACCGCCGCGAACAAAGCCGTCATCGCTACATCCAATACACTGCCAACAAAAATATCAGAACCACCCTACAATCGCCGCCGCGATCTTTGCAGCAAACCATCACAACCACAAGCAACGACCACCGCCAGAAACCCCCCACCAAACACATCCAACAATATACCACTCCATAACCTCACCAAAATCGTCGTCAGATCTGCCATAGCCACTAGCACATCTACCTGCACAACCAACAAAATCACCTAAAACCCTCAACAGCACTACAACACCACCACCAACACCACAACCGCACCCAACCACCACAATATTGCACCACAGCACCATCACCGCACCACAGCAACACCACCGTGCACAACACCTCCACCGCACCACCATCGCCTGCCAAATCCACCCCTTTCCCAAAAGTACCACACCATAGCCACCACCCCCACCAACAAATCATCAAGTCTGCCACCGCCATTTTCACTTTCAATACACAACAAGATCAACCCCAACTTCAGCCACCAACGAGAAAAATTTAAATCCCCTAAAATGTCGTAGATTTCACAGGTGGGAAGTCGGAGAAGGTGAAACCAAACATGGTGGTCCAAGCACGCGCGGTCACCTGCAGGATTGAGCGTCGGATTGCTGGCATTCACAGCAACGTCGTCGATCGTCCGAGTTCAATGAAATGATGTGGATGGTTGTCGGTTGAGTCAAGGATGTGTGGGCTGAGTCAGGAGGAGACGTTTGATGCTGTTGTTGTGTGTAATGGCCACTACTCACAGCCAAGACTCGCCTTTGCCGTTCGTCGTTCCTCGCGTTTGCAGTAGCGATCTGTTCGCCGAATGGTGGATTCAGCTCAGCATCACCCGATGCCAACAATTTCGATCGGCGCATCCCTTCATCGTCGATTGACGGAGTTCGAATGGACCGTCAACGTCGAATAGAGAGAGTGGAGAGGAGAAAGAAGTGAGAGATGTCGAGAGGAGGGAGAGAAATTTAGATTTATCTAAAATTATATTAGAGCTTGGGTGGGTACCTGAATTTTAATTAAAAAAAGTTCTCACCTAATTTTTGCATTGTGATTTTCAAATACATGGAATTATGTAATTTCCTCTTAATTTTTTCTTTTCGAATTTGTGACATTTTTTTCCCTTTTTTTTTTAATCTGGGCTGAAAGCCCAAGAATTCATTCTTAGGCCCATTTGCTTTAATCTGGGACTGAAAGCCCACCAAGTTATTCTTATTTCTTACCATTTGGGCTCCATTTTAATGAAATTTTAAGAAAACATATTTTAAAATAATAATTTTTTGAAGAATGTTTGACTAAAAAATAAGGAAAAATTTTGAGTTTACGTATAATATTGTTTTTATTAAATAATGTATGATTGAAAAAAATATATTAAAATTAAAATAGAGCCCAGACACGGGCATATGTACTAGCTTAAGGGTTATGCTTGATTTGGAATTACTTGTTAAGAAAATCAACTTTTTCTATATTGTAAAAAAAAAAACTCTTGGAAGCTGTAAAAAAAAACTGTTGGAAGCATAGTTATGACTGGTAAATTTTTATTTCAAAATTGCTGTATGTTTCAAAATTAGCATTTTAGTGTTTCATAAACAAAAATGAATCATTATTATGCCCGTATACAATTACCAAATTGGATATTAATTATAATAATATAATTATTAGTTATTATTATTGATATTTTGTAAAATGTACTTTTATAATAATATTAATTCTTATGTTCTGCACTATATACTCATATGTAGTGCATTGAGTTGTATTATATTGTAATATAAATTATGCCATTTTCGACTTCTACAAATGTTAGGAAATCTATCACCACTAGCCTACGATTGTTGACATATATCAACTACATCCACAGTTTGGCAACAATAATCATCGCTATTGATATGATGCTAGAAGCGACCCTCATTTTCGATCAGTAAATTTATAAGTGCACCTAAATCACGTAATAAAT
>CAIGRB010123693.1:0-13526 GCA_903798255.1 Fraxinus quadrangulata | reverse complement strand
TTAGAGACTTATCTCTTCAAGGATTCAACAGATCTTAGTTGAATCACACAAGAATCACCAGACCAGTACAATCGTAGACCACAACAGAAGGAACCCAACTTCTAACAGATTTCCACACAAAGAAATCACGTATTCTTAGACTAACACTCAAGAATAATGAATCAGAACGAGAGATTATCAATCAATAAAATCATGAAAACCCTAGAATAGAACTCTCTCGAAACCATTAACCAAAATGTCAAGAATAATGAAAACCACGCAGATGAACAGTCGAACCGGGTATTTATATCACAATTCAAGTTTTCATCCAACGGCCAGCAATAGAACATGTGTCAACAGATCCAGAACTCAACTCAATAAGTGTAATCGTGTTTTAGAAACACGACTTCATCTGAATGTAAGGTAGCACAATATGCCAGGGTTCGAATCTCCAACAGATTCCAATTCGTAAAATTGTAACGTGAAATAACGTTGAGATAATCGTTTAAAATGATGTTTTGGTGTGGTATCGATGGTTGAAACTCCGAGATGAAGCGTGTGAGTACCCAATCCTGTTGGAAAAAGAATATGTGATTTGTGTGTAGATATATATCAATTAACATAACAATTTGAATAACATAAACATATAGTTTAACATAAAATAAATATAAGAAGAATTAACGTGATAAATATAATTCAATAATAATAACGTATATAAAAATGAGAAGAGTTAGAAAGAAAACAAGTTTTAAGGAGTCGTGTTGCCTCCTCTTCGTGTGGGTACTTTCGTCACTATATGGCTACAAGATAAAACATATGTGGCTCACAGTCGATTCTCTTTCTATGTGCACGACCACATGAAGATAAAAACGAATCTCTAATTGAGTTGCTAATATAATATAGTATAAAATTGTAGAGAGAATAATGATCTTGCTACATGTAAATAAAGGTTTACATAAAAGATCACATAATACCACACGACATTCTATCATTTGTTAATTTAAAACACAGTTACTTTTTTTATCCAATCTTTTGATATTTTTCCTTCACGTTATTTTATGTAATCCCTTATATGCCATTTTTATGTACAAGTAGTATGATCTAGAGAATAATACTTCAAGTTGTTGTATTCTAGTTCTATTTTTCAACGAGATATCACCACCTTTTATAGGTGAGTATCAACCCCCACAATTAAACCATTAAAATATGAATTATGATGTTTTTAATTTGTGTTAAAAATGATGATTAAATCAAAAAGCAGACAATTAAATGGTTTCAATATTGAAAGGTTAAAACTTCATTTTTACGTTACAACAAATCCTTCTACCACAAAAATAAAAACAATAACAATGGCGGAAACCCAATTCTTCTCCCATAAAAATAAAAATTATACCAAATTCTCAACACAAAGAAGCAGCACTCCAGACTCCCATACCAGATGTGCTTTTAGATCTCAAATACGATGCATGGTGAATGAAATATCGACTTATAGAGTTTGTCGGAACGCGATTACTATGATTCTGACAGCCGACAACATTTGACATTGTCAGGCTGACATTGTTGACGTGAGGAAGCCGGAGCAATTGGGTGGTGGTGCACAATGGTGACGGGTTCGACAATCGTGGGCTGTTTGGGTTTGTGGATGTTTTTTCGGCTTTGTTAGTGTTAGTGTTGAATGTGTTAGGGTCCGTTCGTGCGACTAAAAAAGTTGTAATGCCTCAAATTTAAAGCTGAATTTTATGCATTTAATGAATTTTATTAACAAAATATTTAAAACAATACTACATCTAGTCGCTCTGATATTCCTTATCTAACCTTAACTGAAATCTTACAATATACTTTTGGTGTTATCCTATAGTTAAATAATTTCCTTTGATAAAAATAGCACAGTTCGAAAAATTTGATGTATATTTACTTAAATTAGAGAGTGAAAGACAACCAAAGAACAACGCTATAAAATATAATCGACTATTTTTAAAAGTTAAATATCTGATCTATTCCTTCAAGCTAGCCTCATATTTTATACTTAAACTAACAACAATTAAATAGATCTATTCCTTCAAGCTAGCCTCATATTTTAATCCTTCACGATCTTTTCACGAATTATTCATGATGTTTTTTCTCTTACAAATCGTGTTTTATTTTGAAGATTTGATTTGTATTTTATTTTGAAGATTTGTAATAACACAATATGAACACGATGATTCTAAGTCAATGTCAAGGTTTAATAGGTCAATATCGGATTTGGGGTGGATGCTACTGAAGGAGTGATCAAATCTGTAACGTTAATGACTAAATAGATCATAAAAATACTTGAAGGACCAATATGAACTATGTCTTAAACATCACTGACCATCAGTGAAATTAACACCGTCTTGACCTTTACCTTTGCCTTCCCACAACATCACAAAAGACTTTCACCGGCTCTGACTCCCTGCCGACCCGTTGATTCTGCGGGTCAGAATAAGAAAATGAGCCGGCCGGCTGTGCACCCAGTGGAGGCTGCACCGATGACGTTAGAGGCGCCTAGAGTGAGGATGAAGGACTTCCAGGGCATGGCCGGCACTACCGGTGGCCTCTTCCTCCGCCTCTGCCAGTTCGTTTTTGCCGTCGTCTCTCTATGCGTCATGACCACCACCTCGGATTTCCCCTCTGTTACTGCATTTTGGTTAGTTTTATCCATCGTTTTTTACATTCTTCTTTCACTTTTAGACAGAATCAGTTACTTGTATTCACGTATATCGCATTTATTTGTATAATCGTATGCTTGAAATGATCGAATTAGTGGAATTCAACTGCTACGATGTATATTGTTTTTATGGAAATAGGGGTTTGATGAAGTGGTCAATTAAATTATATTATCTAATCAGTGCTAATGGACATTTTACTTTATTGCTATTTCCTGCAGTAGTACAAGTCTCTTTAGACTGCATTGGGAGGCAAACATACTGATAAATTTTTTCTATACTTGTCGGAGAATAGGAGAAAATAATCACGGATGTCTGTTTGTGAAATACAGTTCTTTGTAGAATGTAGAACCAGCAGGTAATTCCATGTCGGGGTAGATGCAGTTCATCTTATTTAAAATATTATGCAAGTACGGAGAATTTAATAATAATTGCTGTCTATATATTTATTTTCAGTTGTCGGGTATACTAAATCTTTAAAGTGGCATGTTCAGTTTGTGTCTTCGGAGAAGTGATTATGACTAGATCTTCTTGCTCTGTGTGTATCAGCTATCTTGTTGCTGCAGTTGGTTTGCAAAGCTTTTGGAGCCTGTCACTTGCAATTGCTGACATATATTGTCTTTCAGTTAGACGGAGTTTTAGACACGTTGGAGTTGTCGGTTTATTCGCCATTGGTGATGGGGTAAGAAAAACTTGTTTAACTAGACTGTTGAAATTCTCAGATGCAATGCTCTTTTTGATAGGGCGTGATGTTGCCATGTATTTATGGAAAAGATATGATCAATATCTATGTGAAAATGCCACTTGCTTGACTATTTTCCTACAAGTAATTAATGCCATGGAAAACAATTATGTGACTCTTGTTGATTCAGGAAAGGTCAGTGGGTTGAGTTTCCAGGAGCCTTTATTGTTTGATTGACACTCGTATGCTAGATATGAATAATGCTTCTACCCTGACTATCATTTAAATTGGGATCTTTTGATACTTTAATATCCCATTAGTAATATTCATTTTACAATTTTAAACCTGAACAGATGGGTGGGATCCTATTCTTCTGTTTAATTTCCCTTGCAATTTTTGATACTTTAGTATTGCAATTTTTATTTTTTCAATCTTTAGATCTTCGGGCATCATTTGACTATTGCATTTTTGTGAATTGTTGTATTATGACGATAAATATTATAACAGCAATTCAACTTGTCTTGATCTTCTGCAGAAGCTGAGTTAACAATATTGTTGCAATGACAAAGATTTCACAAATTCTACTGTTTTTGTTACATCTTCTATGAGAATGAGAAACGTTGAACTGTTCTTGCAATGACTCTAAATTTTAAATTTCATAAATTCTATAATGTATTTTCTAAACTCTCCATCTGGGGATCATATCCGTATCCCGCCTTTCAACTTTTTTCTTTTTTTGGCATACTGTGTTGATATCTTTGACAATCAGTTTGAATGCACTCTCAACCATTTAGCAGCATGCCATTACCACTGCTATAATCTTTATTTCCAACATACAAACACTCAATTTGTTAGTTACATATGAAAGACCATGATTTGATGAGGTACAAATCTCATTCCATCATCATTGTATACCCTTTCACCATATTTTTCCTAGGCAAGATGCTTAGAAAGATCTTTCCATTCTCTTGCAGGTTACTTCGACTCTAACTTTTGCTGCTGCCTGTGCGTCTGCTGGTATCACTGTCCTAATTGGCAATGATCTGGATAAATGTAATGTTAACCACTGCACAAGATTTATATCAGCTACTGCCATGGCTTTTCTGAGCTGGTTTGCTGTCTCTCCATCTTTTCTTTTGAATTTTTGGTCGTTGGCATCCCGGTAGCAAGAAAGAAATGCACTACCGACTTTTGCTTTCTGGATGTTTCTTCCTTTCATAGATCAACGAAGGAGATATAGATGCCCTCTTGTCCATATCAGTGAATTTTGTGCTTGCAGAACATACTGAGTTTATTATTTTCCGAAGTTCGAATCAATGTTTATTCTGCCTCAGATCTGTTAAATATGTGCTTCAATTACGTGGCCTTAGCTTGATTATGATGTACATGTTAAAAGAATTGCATGGTTTGTTTTTTACTTTTTATGATGCCCCATGTACAAAAAATCTTTGAGTATATTTAGGAATTTTAAAATTTATTTACAGGCCAATATTTGGAAAAATTCATTTTTTTTTTAAAATATTTTTTCTGCTGGGATTTTGGAAGAGGGGATGTAAATATGATTTTCGGAGGCATTTTGTGTAAACTAAGAATAAACATGGCTTGTAGTAGTTTCTACTTTCTACGGTTGTGCTGCTTTGAATCTTTCTGTAGATCAAGCAATCAATTGAATGGAACTACAAAAAATGCTTTGTATAGAAGCGTAATTCAAATTTATCAAGATTTAGAGCATGTTTTGTTAACCTTACACTTTTGGAATAAATTCTCAACTCGGTTTCTACTAAAAAATCGACCTTATAAAGAGAATGAAAGGCGAAAAGTTCTCAGGTTCAATTGAGACAAGGAGTTCCAGAAACTGGTTAAGACAGAGCAGCTGGAATATATTTTGGAGGAGAAAATCACACTACGTCACAGCAAACCATGTGTCAATGGATTCCAACATCACGAAAATGGAGAAAGGTAAAGCTAATATGTACTGATTCTATTTAATCGGTTCATTTTTAGGCCACACGTTCTTGTTTATCAGTCTGGTGATGGTTCAATTTCTTGGTGATTAACATGATCATTTTTTTTAAACTAGAAGATTTCTGCATTTTGTGGCCGTCCACTTTTGAATGTGCAGCAAGATTCTCCGCTCTCTAATCTTTATTGATAGGTTGAGATAACTACTCCAAAAAGTCAGTTTTGTTATTGGTATAACCCGACACAAAATGCCATTAGTAAGTGGTGAATGTAGAACTAGAGTCTATCACTATTCACTATGCATCACTAGAATTTTTCTCCATGAGTCTTTTCTCAGGCTATCAACATCAGCAAAATAATCCTTTCATCCTCACAAGCACATGATTCTCAGGCCTTATATTATTAAGTTTAGGGATATCAGAGAAACACAAAGATTGCCACCAGATTTTAGTTGTTGGACTGATATGTGCAAGTACGTGTCACACACACACACACATTTCGAATTACAATACGAGTATACTTAAAAGTTATTCATTACTTTCTTCGTCACCAGAAAACACTTTGAGCATAGAAAAAAGTAAGAGGTGTAACAATGAGTGACTGCTCCTCCCATGTGTCAATATCATTCAAAAGCATATTCCTTAATGCTTTTCAGATTCAAAAGCCAAACCGATTAGACCCCTCTTTCAAAAACCAAATGGTGAAATTGAAATCAGTATTATGGCTGGCTATCATTCTGTCCTTTTTTTTTATTCTTTCTGATGCAGCCCACAGCACGTCACATTTCTGCTCACACATTGCATATCATATCTCGTCGCAAGAGCCGGAGTAAACTTTTCTTCTTGATGGGTCCTGAAATCAATGGTGCAGTTTGGTCCACAGTCATAAAAATCGAGGTGTATATAGATTAGGATCATGGACAAAACAATTATTAATTCAAATCTGGCCAGGAATTATCAATTGGTCCTTGTGTTTCTATCCATAATCTGCTCCAGAATGGCCCCCATTTAGTTACTTGTCTTTGGTTGGATTAATGTTGTCTGCTGATCAAACTTCAACAACAAACAGGCATCAGAAAAGTAGTTGAGAAACATGTCTGTAACAAAAAATGATCACTCTTCATTGTGGACACTCGGCCCATTGATCCGTGTAAGCTGCAGGGTTCTCAATTTTGATGAGCCTACCATTATACCTACCTACACTGCCTGGTGCCCATAATTATTACCAACCTCTTTCTTCAACAAGGAAATTGAGACGTTTTCCCGGGAGACCTCCTCTAAGTTACAGGAGGGTAAATTTTTTGTACATGAGTGGTAATGAGACTTGAACTTGGAATCTTTGCTTCTTGTGATACCCTTTTAGAGGAGATGGTTTAACACATAACAGTATAATATTGTAACTGAGTAAATCAACTCATGACATGACAAAACAGTAAGTCATTAGTAGGAGAATTACATAGTCCATTTAGTAGTTACAACTTACAGAGGAAACAAATTTTCATGTGAAGGAAAATAAGTAGCTTTCACATAGTGAGGTCATTTCCAGAGAAATTTTCAAAAAGATTTCCCCCACAGCAAAAATTTATAATTTCAAAGTTAGCTTCTTCCAGTGCCTTATTTCCTTTTAGTTTAATAATCTCTTCACTGCTGTAAATCCATTTTTAACCTGGATATATCATAATTTTGAGGGTAGCCCAGCTGCTCCATCTCCCAGTTCAGTTTCGATGCAACTCTTTCGTGGCTAGGAACGTACTCCTAAAAAAATAAACGTTTCAACAATTAGGCCTTAATTTTCTGTCCAATAATCTAAAATGGGAACATCGTCTCTGTGCAGCACTATTTTTCGCATGTTCAATTGATCAGCCTTCGGATTCTTAGGTACATGCTGATGGTTGTGCTATGTACAGCATTTATCCAAATAAGGGGGAAGTTCCCCTCTTCAAGAAAATTACCTCCAATTTCTTGACCAGCTCCTGTGCTGTCGGTGCAGATACAATTATGTGGCGAGCATTTGGACTAATGAAGCCTTCCTCTACAGCTTTGTCAATGAACGATAGTAACGAATTGTAGTACCCATCCACATTCAGCAAGCCTACCTGCGAAATAGGTACTTCTTTTTCAATTTTTTTGCGCAAAAGTTGCATATTTTAGCTGTTTCTTTTTAGTTATGGAAGTTGCTGTAGGATAGATTCTTTAGACGAGTTGGAAGATTAAAAGTTGATATCAGGAAATACCGGCTTATCATGAATACCAAGTTGAGCCCAGGTTATCACTTCAAGTAATTCCTCTAGAGTTCCATAACCACCTGCATGCATTTTCATGATTACTTATAAATTGTATTTGAGATACATTACAGTTATAACAAATAATTCTACGAGTTTAAAAAAACTAAAAAAGGGAAACAGAATCAACTTCTCAATTAATGGAGGGCCATGCTAAGATTATGAGAAAGAGCATCCCTGGTTTTGTAGTTAATCAAATACCAGCAAAAGTTTACACTGGCCAAAAACAGACACTCGATTCACCCAACCACAGCCCCCGCCACCCCCATCACCAGCACCTTGTGGTGGCACCCTTAAAAGAAGGTAAACATGTGCCTCTCATGTGATATTAAATCAAAATTATACGGTTTCTGTCATTAGAGGCTAGAAAAACATCAATGACTAACTCATTATTTGGAAATAAGTTGGGGACAAATGGTGCAATTTTCTGAAAGAATAATGACATCCTATCTCACCCTAGCTAGACAGATATCTTTGTTTCTAATGTGAAAACCAGCTGGTCCCAGACTTTTTCCATTTCCCCAAATTGCTGTTCACTTCTCTCATAGGCATGATCCTTTGCAAGGCTTTTGGTTATGATTTCTCTTACGGTGTACCGTGAGTATCAGATGCAACCATACCAGTAAAATGACACATTAAAATTGTGCATTGAAAGGAGTGAGCATTATGTTTTGGTAGGTACAACTGCAAGTTGGGAATAAACAATTTGGTGATATTATGACTGTTTATCCTTATCCCATTTATGGTAAGGCAGTTTGATGCAGTACCATCAGATGATATGAAAGCAATAAAGGAAATGAATCATTCGCACTACAGGTTTTCTGAGAACTATATGGCCCTAAGTTTCAGTGCAAGATGTTGAAAGTTGAGAGCTATGAGCATTTAGCTTAAGAAATCTTTAGGGCCCGTTTGACTGGCATTTGTTTTTGCTTCTGCTTTTTGTAGAAGACCCTAAGGAAGCTACCGTAAGCTTCTAGCCAAATAAATCACTTCCAAAAAATTACTAAATGTGTTTAAAAACAACTTTTTAGTCCCAGAAACAACTTTTAACTTTTAAAAAGTCCCGCCAAACGTCCCTCACGTGTGACATTTAACATTGGTGCTAAAGAAAAGGGGTTAGTGCAGGCATTTAGCCAACCTGGTAAGGCAATAAAAGCATCAGAATGCTTAGCCATTTCAGCTTTCCTTTGGTGCATATCTGCAACTGCCTTCACTTCCCCTACAGTTTCACCAGTTAACTGCAAAAGGGTACCAAATCCCATTAAGCAAAAATGCTGATAAATCTGTTCTTAGGGGTGGTGGAGAGGGATAATTCAAATGCATTGAGTTGTAGGCAGTTCAGTGATGCAATAATGAGGGTTGGAGAAACGGTGGACTTAAACCAAAAGTCTTTAAATTTAGTACCTTCAGAGCCAGAGGTAAACATACTACCAGTTCTATATATACAAATACATATGTAAATAATTCTGAATCACAGAAAAGGTCAGTAAGAAAATTACAAATGGATGAACATGTAAGGAAATATCATACAGACTCCAAAAAGGCCAAAATACATGACTTGGAGTGAAAAACCTGCCACCTAAGTGCTCTCTCCAATGGATAAGGTTTACCAGGAACAAGGACCTCAGAAGTCAAAATCAAACGTACTTAAAAGTCGTTTTTTAAGTTCAGCTATAGCTTGTAGAGCTACTTTGAAGCGTGAGGAAACATCTTTATGATCAAGAATCCAGAGAAAATAAAACAAACAAAATAAAATTAGAAAGAAAAAACAAACATATTTGTGATGAAGAAGTCAGAGAAAATGAAAAGAACAAAAGAAAAGAATCACGCAACGCAACCAAGAATATGCCTTGAGAAGAAACTAAAGTAAATAATAAATTAAACCATACAAAAAAAGTAAAAAAAAAAAAAAAGTTGCAGTAAAAAGATTAGTAATTTAATAGAAAAGGCTTAAGACTTTTTTAACCATAGCAGCCATACCTCTCGAGGCATGAGCGTCTTGGGAATAACCCTATAGAGGAGACAATAACAAGACAAAAAGTTAGTTTTTAGTGAAGACCTAAATTATATTAACCATAAAAACAGACCCCAAAACTCAAAGATTAGAATTAGAATTCAAGTAAATGATACTCACCCAATAACATGCCGACCACCATCATGAACTGCTTGTGAGACTAAACCCATAAGCCCTATGCTGCCTCCTCCATAGACCAAATCAATGTTCCTAGAAACCTTGAAAAACACAAAAAGATATGTAAGAACAAAGTTCCAAGATTCGACCCAAAAACTTGTAAAGACTCGAATGTCATGTTTGAGAAAAGCAGGCATTTAAGCACCATCAAACAAGAGCGTACAAAACATCGTGAACTTACATTTAAGCAACTTTTCGAAAAACGTGGGGGCAAAAAAGAACACATTTGAGATGTAAATACGAGGTTTTTACAAAAACCCATGTGAAAACAAACACAATATTTACATTATACACTCCACCTAAAAAAAAAGCAGGAAAAACAAAATAAGTACCAATTCTTTTCCAAGCTCAATAGCAGCTTCTTGGTAACTAATCTTCTTGCCTTGGCTACTCCCACAAAACACACAAATCCTCTTGAATTTTGATACCTTTACTTCACGCTCTCTCTCCATTTTTCCTCTCTTTCTCACTCTAGACTTTACATATTTGTCTCCATCTCTTAATGTTTGTTACAAAAAGAAAGAATCTGGGTTCTAATAGGTCCCCTGGATACACCCCTCTAGCCAATATATAGAGAGATTACAGGTATAGATATATATGTATGTGTGTATATGTACGTATAGGTATAGAGAGATATAATACGTATATGTCAGAAGAATACAATGATCAAACGTGAGACCCTTTTTCTTCACCACCTTTGGTTTTGGTCCTTTGCCAATAACATTGGGTTGTATTTATTAGTGCTGTTGCACGTGGAAAAACTATGTCACTGGCACGTGCTGGCCACCTTATTTTATTTTCCATTTTGTCCTTTAATTTACCTTTTTTATTTTTTTTCAGTAATTCATTTCTTTATTCTTTTATATATTGGTTTGCACTTTTGTGTGAATAACTGCAAATGTGAAATTTCTTGATGAAATTAATCATCGAATTTGCTTATCTCAAAGTTAGGACGTAGGACGTTTATTGGGTTTCTAAGTTGTGTCATGTTCGATAAAAAAAAATTGTTCAAACTTGATTCTATTGAGCTCAGAAAATTGAGTTTCACACAGAAACTGTCAAATTAATTGAAAAGACTAAGTTGTCCCCAACATTTAGATAAAATCGAAAATTAATATAAAGCACAACAAGCACGTTTCTTCTTGAAGCCCCACCACAACCCAAGCACTATCAAGTCTCGATCTTTCATGTTAGCATGTCAATTATTGTTAAGTGTAGTCTTTTGTTTGATTGTGTTATATATTTAAGCAAATTCACATATTAGTTATATACCTTTAACTGTCTAGCAACGTAGTTGCTCGTTTGAATAAATCAATTTTAAATAAATACACTCGACACCGTAACATGTGTACAGTTTGTATGGGTAAGTTTATTGGTGAAATTAATTAATTCACATGAGTTTTTACCATGATATGGAGCATGTAAAAATAAATTGATGATTGAAGGAATAAACATGTAGGTAATGGCTGGCTATAACCGTGAGACAACCTTGTTGTATACATAGGAAACATTTTTTTCTTTTTTCAAGCTCCCATTCCTCTCTCCCATGCACCTTACCAAGCATGCTGTCCCCAAACCCATCACTCCATTTTTATTGGTCGTCAACTGGGTCCCATCTATTTAATTTCGCCTATTTGTCGAGTCGAGTGCACGGTTCAAGATTAATCAAGAAGTATACATTTCGTATAGTGTACTAACGAGAACATTACCCTATTGAATCATATCGAGTCTGAGTTTTGTTAAATTTTCAAAAACCAGCATGCAAAAGAATCAGAAATGGTACTTAGAAACAAAGAATGACCTTACAGAGGTAAATTCAGAGAATGGTTTGGAACAACCGGCTTTAGGTAGATTTTGTTTGAAAATCACCCAAAAGACAATAAGAAAAAGTCGAAATTTCATGCCGTTCATGCAAATACAAACAAAATTACTTTGTCACGTATTTGGTAAAGTTATAGAAATAATATTAAGAAAGAAGGAGTGAAAATTTCGCCTATCATATTAATTGTTGAAGTCTAATACTAAGAGGAACATAGAAAAATAAAAATATACAAGGACCAAATATTACAAGATCTCATAATCGAGTTTCTAAGCTCTATAATATTGGTGAAACACTTATGTAAAAACTCAAGTTGTATCATAGTTATATGATTTAAATATCGTCTTTCACATGCTTCATAATGTGCAAAAGAGTTTCATTTTCCATCAAAGTCTAACAAGTGCATAATATTGAATGTGTGGTGACGAGGCTTAAATCTAAAACATTTGTCTGCTTTGACATCATGTTAAATCACTTAATTTAAAATTTTAAGTTGTTGCTTTGACATCATGTTAAATCACTTAATTTAAAATTTTAAGTTGTTAAAGAGAATTAGACGTATACAATGATGGAACCCTACTAAGGACCCAAGCTTCAACTTGGCATTCTTGTTTGCATGCCAATCTTGCACACGAGTCCAATTACTTGAGGTGCTACTTTGATCCGTTATTTGTCCTCCGTGCTTCATCACAAGGAGCGTCTATACTACACAAGCATGTTAAATCACTTAATTTAAAATTTTAAGTTGTTAAAGAGAATTAGACGTATACAATGATGGAACCCTACTAAGGACCCAAGCTTCAACTTGGCATTCTTGTTTGCATGCCAATCTTGCACACGAGTCCAATTACTTGAGGTGCTACTTTGATCCGTTATTTGTCCTCCGTGCTTCATCACAAGGAGCGTCTATACTACACAAGCCTAATCTATTTGAAAGACCCTATATAAACAAGTGTTAAGTCTTATTATTTTTTCGATGTGGGACAAGTTTCTTTAGCTCCCCTCTTAATATTTTTTAACTTCAATTATTGTATTTTGAACTTCAATTTTTTATTCACTTGAGCACCATTTTGAACATGTCAATATACAATTTCAATGCTCTCTTGGAGGAGGATACATTTATACTTAAACCTTTCATATAGAAGAAGTGGGTCCTACTCAAAATTATTCCAAATTTCCCATTTTCTATTAATCTCCCACATGAATGAATATTCGTAGAAATCATGAAAAATATAAAGACTTGATGACAAAGTTTATAGATCGAAATTTACATAGAATAGGTAGACATTATCCTTTGAACATTCAGTTGTAAAAGTATATTAAATTAACTAGCTCACTAGTATGCTCAATGTGTTTGAACTATTGTATCATTTATGTAAACGATGATATAACTAACATACAAATTCTTGATAATACAATTCAATTTTCATTGTTATGTTCGTTGTGGCCATGAACATACGCTTTGTTTTGCAAGAGTTTCTAAGAATTGAGCTCCCACACTATTCCCTTTCAAGTGGCCACACTCTTTCTCACATAGATAATTTCTTAATTAAGGGTAACCCGCATTATTCCACGCGAATTCCGACGTATAAGAATCATGTAAGCCTATTGCTTTCCATTTCTCTTATGGGCGTCAGTATTATATCAGAAGAATGGACAAGATGTAATCTTTACAATTATTCGATTAAATCTTTACAATTAAGTTGTCCTTTTGTGCTTAGACCTTGTGATATCCGGTCAACTAGGTTTTAATATTCATTCTCTCAAGGTTTTTACGGTTCAATCATCTTGATTATTTTTCAACTAACTCTCTAGTAACCATTTGATCAACGGATTCACAAGGTTATCCTTTGAGTTTACATAGTCAACAGAGATAACTTCAATTGAGATTACCCTTATGATATTATTTCTACGATGTATATGTC
>CAIGRB010123674.1:41158-59582 GCA_903798255.1 Fraxinus quadrangulata | reverse complement strand
TTCCAGAACGGCCCTGGCAGTCGATTTCCATGGATTTCATTTCTGGGTTCCCAAAGATTGACGGGTTCAAGTCCATTCTGGTGGTGGTGGACAGATTCTCGAAGTATGAAGTTTTCATTCCTGCTCCGCATGAGTGCACGGCAGATGTTACTGCAGGATTACTCTTCAAGAATGTGGTGAAGTATTTCGGAATACTCGAGGACATTGTGAGCGATCGGGATTCTCATTTTATAGGCAGGTTCTCGACCACGCTGTTCAACATGATGGGGTCTGAACTGAAGTTTTCTACAGCAAATCATCTGCAGACAGATGGCCAGATGGAGAGGATAAATGCTTTGCTGGAAGAATACCTCAGACACTATGTTACAGCAAGTCAGAAGAATTGGGTTGCCTTATTGGATACTGCTCAGTTTTGCTACAATCTGCATCAATCATCTGCAACAGGGATGTGTTCGGTCGAGTTGACCATGCGATACATGCCCAAAACACCTCTTGAAATTGTGAAAGATGGAGGTCGCAGTGTGTGTCCAGCTGCTTTTCGATTTGCTGATGATAAACAGGAGATGCTGAAGCAAGCTAAGGACAGTCTTGCGAAGGCTGCCCGTCGGATGAAAAAGTATGCTGATCAACATCGCAGAGATGTGGAGTTCCAGGTTGGGGACATGGTGCTGTTGAAACTAACTCCTCAGATATGGAAGAAGATTAATAGCAAAATAGTGCATCGTGGACTTGTTCAAAAATATGATGGTCCATTTGAAGTCATCAAGCGAGTGTGAAGGGTAGCATATCGAATGAAGCTACCTGATCGTTTAAAGGTTCATCCAACTTTCCACGTAAGTTACTTGAAGCCCTATAATGAAAGCTCGGTGGGGAAGAACGTTTGCAGGCTAAGAGGGCTCCTCCTATGATCAGAAAGCAGTATGATAAGGAAGTGGCAAAAATTCTGGGTCACCGAACAATTGGGGCAAGCAAAAAGAACAGACGGACTGATTACTTAGTCCAGTGGAAAGGTGGAAGCGGGATTGATGCATCCTATGAGAGGGACGTCGATCTATGACAGTTCGAAGACAAGATTAAGGAGTATCTTGACTCCATTCCGACGAGGTCGTCGGACTCTTCTGGTGGGGGAGGTTTGTTAGCCCCTTAAAGGCTGACATGTGCAGTGGCATGGGCACACCTTACCCTCATGCTGGATCTGCACGGACAGTGTGTTGATGGTGCACACTTTGGTTCTCGGGAGCAAAGCAATTGTGGAGTTTAGCTGCAGTCCAGCGAGCTGAGTCTACAAATTCGGATATCATAACTCGGAAGTTATGAATGGGCATATGTGTGACATGTGTCCTGGTCGATTTTCCTTGTCCATACAAGTGGAAAGTGTGGGCAGTTGCTGGGAAAAGTCATGGAGGGCAATTTCTGGCAGTTCTGGCCTTGGTGGGTCGGTTTATCCTTGGCAGTTAAGGATGTTAACTGCACACTCGAGTTTTGGCCTATAAATAGTTCATAACCGGGCTGATGAGACACAGAGAGTGTTGTGTTCCTTCAGCATAGTGAGTCCTTGTAATTATTGTGGAGTAATAATACGAGTTGGGTTTTCCCGTAAATCACTGTATTCCATACTTGTTTCAATTATACTCGTGTGCGTTGTGAGATTCGGATTGGCTGACTGGGTAAAACCTCAGTGCCATCACCGGCGAAAATTTGGCTAAGTATTATAGCAGACTTCATCCCTATGACACCTTTTTACACTAGAATCGGATTTGTGATCAACTCAATTATTGCCTCTAGGAAGTCACAACACTGTCATCCCAAGGAAACAGTACAAGATTTCCTCTTACAATCATGCTACACAAACATATTCAAAAATAAGAGAAACATATGTCGATACATGATTGAAAGAAAAAAAAAAGGCGTTGCCAAGTCAGTCTTTTTTTTTTTTTTTTTTTTGTGAACTTGTTCAATTATCATTACTATTCCTCGTATATCATCTATTGCACCCAAGCAATCCCTAGATTCACTCTAGAATTATTTAGACTGCACACTTGAACCCGAAAAGCTTATTGACACATGGTACAACCATATTATGTTTGCTATGATTGTTAACAAAGAAATCATCAGAAATGAAACAAACTCTTGGAATTATGTACTTGCTAGTACTAGAGGGAGCGCAAGATCTTTATTAGAAAACTTTGATTTCCAAGTCAAAAATGCAATTTGGGCAGATTCACAAGCCAATATTCCAAATTTTATAAAAAAAAAATTGTTGAACAACTTTATAAATAAGTTACTGAACAAACTTACGAAGTTTTTAAAAGTGAAAAAATAACTATTGAAGTTGCACATGCATTAAATTACTTAGAGAAAATCTCTAAGTGGGCCCCCTCACAATAGGAGGGGCCCGCTTAAAACCAAAGGACAAGTTCAAGTCTCAGGTGGCACAATCTGGGACACTTCCCTCCGTCCAATTCTGTTGTGGCAAGTGGACAAAAGACCAACTCAAGTAAATGGGCGAATTACTGAACATTTTCACATGCACCGAGTTCCTAGCTTTTGCATGTTATAATTCACCGTCTTTTCCCATGATTTGGACCTCATTTACAATCTAACAACAACAAAGATTTCATAACTTTTATCCATGTTTTAATTTCACATTTTTAAGGGAATACTATTCATTGCCATTGATATTAATGACCAATTTAATTGATAACTAAATGATATAAAATAATATATTAATGTAAATGTAAGGTCATAAAACTGAACGTATAAAGTGTAGCTACTTAAATAGGCGTTGTAACACTATTAATATTAGATAACATTATTATTTTTAAGGTGAGAAAAAATTGAAAATATAGTTATTTAAAGTTTTTGAACTAGGGTAAATTCCTATAGGGATCCCCAACCCCATAAATTATGTGAACAACGTCCTAGCAAAACGTCTAAAATAAATGGTAAAGAGCCACACAATAGGTTCACAATAAATTGTTGACGATTATAATTGTCCAAAAATAATACTTCGAACTCTACTTTGTCAAGAATTGCTAATATCTAGTTACTTTTATAGTCTATTTAGATGTTTTCCGTTGAATTGAAATACTCTGCCCTTATTAGATTTAGATAAAATCAGATTTTTAGTAGATTTTGATAAAAGTTGAAGGAATGCGTGATTGAAATATTATGAATCTTATGAAATGTGTAATTAAAATTAATTGTCGACTTTAATTTAAATTTAATTTGCTTTTTTAGTTGAACCAACCAGGGACTATATGCACAATAATAAAATGTTGGGACATGAATATCACGGGAAAGAAGTTCAACCCATTTTTCTAGTTAGAGCACTTTATTCTGAAATATTTTATAAGTATTGTAAACGTAATATTTGATACCAATTTTTTAGAAGGATTTGATTAGTCTCAAACAAACTAAATAAATAAAATTTAGAATATGAATTTAAGATAAGAAAATTGTACTATCAAAATTCAACTTCTATTATTCAAATTTTTTGTGACGATGAAATACTACAAATAAACAACATTTTTATATTATCTTTGGTATATAAGAATTAATTACTAATACATGAATTTAAACATCCATTAAAATTTCTAAATATATGAATATAAATAAATCATCTATAATAATTTTAGATTCATGTAAATCAAAATTCATCAAATCAATATTTATTGAGTAATGTGAATATTAATTAATAGAGAATTAATAGCACGAAATCCCTACACGACAAAGATTTTATAGTATTTATTACAAATCGAAAAACGAAAATTAAAATATTATTAAAATAATTAAATTGCAAGGGTTAAAATCGTCTAAAAAATTATTCTTGTAATATTAAAATCGCTAATAATCCTTGTTCACGAGAAAGAGTTTCTCTCCATTCATGAGACCAGCCAAAACCACAGACTTCCACATATTATATCCTAACCTTTTAGATTCAAAACCAATACATTTTGCCAGAAAAAAGTGTTGGATCTTTGTTGAAACCATAAAAAACCCGCATTTGTTAAGTGTTGGCTGGTATAAAAAAGAAAGATGGGTGGTATTCTCTCGATTCTAGTGGCTATAAAATAATGAGGGGAAAGGTTGAGAGAATGAGTATTAATATTGGTGATAAGTACGTAACAATATTTTATTATTTTTTGTTTTTATTGAATTAGGATTATAATTATAAATTTATTGTGATGTATTTATTAAAAATATATTTTAATTGTGGTGTAATTACAACTTAGTGTGGTAATTAAAATTTGCGGTTGTAATATAATTTACCTATTGATAACATGAATCTGCTCTCAAGGCCATTCTTTGACTAGGTCTCTTACGATGCCCCACAGCCAAATCGCATGGCCAACGGACTCTGCGTGAGTCGTTCCCGTTTATATTGCCATTTTTGGGTAGACTTTGCACAACATTAATGGCGGCTATCATCTTCAGTAACTGATCTGAATCCCTTCAATTTCTGGTTTTCTTCATTGACCTCCCCAAATCACACACACAACGCACTAATCTCGCTGATTGTTTCGGCGATACAATCGAAGTAGGAGATGTTATTTACAAGGGGACTGTCCCGTATATCGAGGACATGTTACTGCCGGCGTCAATGGGCTTTTACTTCTTTGCGTAATAACGAGCAGCAATTGATCCAGCAACACAACCAGTTTCTCTCCCCCTCGCACTCTTCTGAAGAGGTGAATCAACTCGTTCATTGATTTGTATTTGTTCGCACATTTTAGGGTTGTCATTGATAAGAGTTGCTCGTTGAAGTTAATTCGTAAATTGTAATAACTGGGTTACGGACTGAAGAGTCTTTGTTGAGATGGTTTAAGAAAGTCCATATGTTAGCAGAATTAAAAGGTAATATTGACATTAAATTTGTATAACTAAACAGTTATAATAATCTAATTTGGAGATTTATATCGGAGGATCATTTACAAGTTATTCAAGTTTGCTCTTTCTTCATCCACACGTTTTTTGGGGCACTGTACCGTGTTTGTCTAGTTCTAGAATCTAGACTATTAATATTCGGAGCTTCGTGATTTAATAAATCAGGGTTATAGAAATTGCAAAGCTTGCCGATTGCTTGTGGTGGTCTGCATTAGGTTATTCATCAGGGCTATATGTTAACAATAGGGTACCAAGTATCAAGAAATAGTAAAATGATCCAGGCCATAAAAGATGTAAATTTTCTTGTTATTTGTTGGAAGGGATGAAAAGGAATTTTGTTTGTCAATTCATCAGCAGTGTTGAAGTGTTTAATAAGATTGGTTACTACTTGTGATGGTGGTCAAACACTTTGAAGATTACCTGTCACGAATATTCACGTGCATCTCCAGTTGTCCAATCTTTGTACTGATTTTGTCTTTCGCCTCGAATCCTGAGAACCATGATTCTACTCTAATATGGTCATCTTACTGTCATAGCATTTTTAGGAATAGTAACCATAAGTCCATTTTCCTGATATACTTAAATTGGTGGGATTTTGCACATAATTTATGAATTTTCTGATTGTTTATATGGTATTTCTTGTTGCTGCCCGTGATTAGTAGGTTTGGCATTTCAGAGCAATTCATTCTTTGGTTTCAAGTGCACTAAGTGGCGCAGGACAACAAGCTCCTGATCAAAGTAGTTCTATAATTGAGGTTAGTGCAATGTTGTATCATGGTGCTTACCTTTGATAATAAAATCCTTTTGCTTACAGTTCTTTATGAGATATCGGTTTTGTATAGCAATGAAGCTATGTTCCTAATCATCTAGTTTACTCATTTTTCAGATTTTATTGCAGATAGTTTAGCTGTGCTTTATCGGTTACAAAAACCATGGAACAGACACATTGTTACTTTACTATTCAATTTTCTATC
Source organism: Fraxinus quadrangulata (assembly GCA_903798255.1). NCBI lineage: Eukaryota > Viridiplantae > Streptophyta > Magnoliopsida > Lamiales > Oleaceae > Fraxinus > Fraxinus quadrangulata. Next base: position 53,721 of record CAIGRB010123674.1, on the reverse strand, counting down.
TCAGGAGCGATTAGATCCATTTTCTCTAGTTGCCGATGAAATGTCAATTCTTGCGAATAATTTAAGGTCCATGGTAGTTGCAAAGGTATTCGATCTTCACATCCTTTTTTTTTTTTTTTTTGGCTGACGACTGAATTGTAGTGATAGGATAATAGCTCCTCTTCAATCTTGTAGGTCCCAAAGCTTGCCACTGCTGCAGAGTACTTCTTCAAGATGGGAGTAGAAGGAAAGAGATTCCGACCCATGGTGAGATCTTCATTTCAATTACGTGTCAGCATGTTCGTGCTTCTTAGGAGAAGAGAATCCATAAAGTTCAAATTTCTCATTTAAGATTCCATTTCCTAACATCTAGGCTATAAAAAAGAATGCATTGCCTTACTGATTTTGTCTAATCTTCTATGCATGACTGGGATTGTATATTTTAACTTCAAAATATTGACTATTCAATTGTTAGCAATTTCATCGATTTGGTCACAAACACTTAACTGATATTTGCCACGTCAAGTTCCAAAACAGATCAGTTTACTCGCTCATAGATAACCATTTTCTTAACCTTACGAGTCAGTTACTAGTAGAACCAGCCTTGCATGCACAAAATTAATGAAACATCTTCACTGTCACATACTGGTTTATTCTTCTTGAAAATGTGTTAGATGAACCTTTTATTTCATTTGTGCAGTCTGCACTGGTGGTTGTTCCCCTTCTATTTATTAACTACCTGATATACATATCTTGCAGGTTTTATTGTTGATGGCAACGGCTTTAAATATGCCTATATCTGTAAAACCTGCTGCTGCTACTGTTGATACTTTGCCCACAGAATTACGCTCAAGACACCAATGTCTGGCTGAGATCACAGAGATGATTCATGTTAGTTCTCTTTTTCCTTTTCCTCCTGAAAGATACATTGTCCTGTGACTCATATTACATTTCTGCAACAAAAGTTGGAAAATTTTAGATTATGCATGTGGTCTCCCTTGCTAACTAAATGAACATGCCAAGTAACTAAGACAATTAATTTTGATGGATGGTGAATACACTCTTTTGTCAACCCAAGCCAGGTTTTGTGGTGGAAGGCAGGACTTGAGTCTAAGGGTGATTTACCTAAAATCATATGATGGTGAATAATCGATTGCATTGTCAATGTGGATCTGTGATCATTCAAGTGTGTGTCATGCTACCAATAATTAAGCCTATCATTCATGATAATATGGTGTCTAATCTTTTTCTAGGATTTAAATCTTAATCATCATTGCTATTAGCTTGACATCTGTCTTTAATCTTAAACTTCTTGTGGTACCTTCTCTTTTCTTCTCTTTCTACTTTAGTTCCTTTTTCAGTTTTTCATTTAGTGTTTTGAACAAGGATAACACTATAAAATATCAAAATATTGGAACAAGGACCTAATTTGTTTCTGATAATATTTTCTCTGACTTCCAACTAAACTCAACATGTTTCTAAAAAAGTTCTGTTATATCCTTAGATATGACCGTAAGTCTGAAGGTACTGTAGTGCTTGATGTGTGAACATGTGGCACAGATGATGTGCTTTATTTGATGTATTATGTCAGGAGAGAGAAGCGTGTTTAATAAACTTTGTCTTTTCTGTAGTTAGATAATATCATTAGTATATAGAGCTTTCTGTCCATGTTATTCAGTATGTATATTTTTAATGCTGGTCTCTAATCCATTACTTTCTGATAGGTTGCCAGCCTCTGTCATGATGATGTGTTGGATGATGCTGATACTAGGCGTGGGATTGGTTCGTTGAACTTTGTGATGGGGAATAAGGTATTGCATCGCTTTGTTTTACCAAATAATGTTCCTCCCCTTATTCAATACACCCCCCCCCCCAACCCACCCCCATCCAGGAAAAGTGAAAAAATTGAATATGATCTTTGATATCACCGCACTACTTGTTAATTTTTGCCTTGTATTATTCTTATATTCCAATGTTCTGTTTATCTTTCTAATTTTTTTGCGTAGGGTATATGTTTCGTCTCCCTCCCTTATTTGCTTATAACAGTATTTGATCAGGGAGATTATAGAATTTTTTTAGAGACACGAATCAGTGAACCTAGCAACAAGATAAGAAACTATTTAATGGGTCTTCTTGCTAACAAACAGTGGAGATGAAAATAAGTTTTATGTTAATGGACATTCTAACTCTCATTTGGCTGCAGCTAGTAGTAGTTAGCATAAGGCATGATAGTTTGTTCTATTTACGGCAATTAGGCTCTATGGGGTTGGCTACATGAATCTTTTTTTCACCACTCATCCCATGCAATCAAATCTAATTTATAATGACCATGCTGACTGCAAATAATAGCTGCTATAGGAGGTGGGGGAGTACTTCTTTTACATAATGTTCCTCAAGCTGAGCTGTGTCTTTTCCTCCTTAACATTGCAGATAGCTGTATTGGCTGGAGACTTCCTGCTTTCTAGAGCTTGTTTGGCACTTGCCTCTTTGAAGAATACCGAGGTATTTGTCGTCGCTTTACATTTCTTTTGGCCCCTTGTGTGTTTGTTGACCAGTTATTACCTATATATATATCCTCTGCTTCATGATCTGATAGCTCAATGCAATGCTGTATCCTATTCCCAATGCTTCTGCTGTATCTTTGTAGGTTGTAACCCTCATGGCAACAGCTGTTCAGCATCTTGTTAACGGCGAGACCATGCAAATGACCACTTCAGTTGATCAACGTTATAAGTATGCTGCTATGGTATCTTTGACATAAAGTTTGCCAGTCGTCATTTCATATTCTTTATGGTTTCATGTGAAAATTTGTTATCATAATATACGACCCTAAATTATCAATGGAGTTCAGCCGAGGGCATTGTACCTTTTCTCTTTCTGTGCCTTTGACTTTAAATGTTTGAAATATCTGTACATTTTGTGCTTTTTTATAGTGGTTATGATTCAGAAGTGCTTTGTTCAAATCATTTTCTGAAGTTAGTTTAGAGATTTTCAAAGTTTATTCAGAAAGGATAGTAAGATTTTCCAGTTGATTTCATGCTTATATTGCATACTGCAATCAGTTGCCTGTTATGGAATATTTGTTGTTTGAAGATGTTTTTTCATTCATTTGAATCTTCTTCTTGCAAAATTCTTGTTGCTGTTTCTTTTGCAGCATGGAGTACTATATGCAAAAGACATACTACAAAACCGCATCATTGATTTCAAATAGCTGCAAGGCAATTGCTCTTCTTGCTGGGCAAACAGCGGAAGTTTCAATTTTGGCTTATGAGTATGGCAAAAATTTGGTCTGTATACTTATCTAATGCATAATTGTGCATTTTTAAATACAAGTTTGATATGACAAGTTTTTTGGACCTGCTGACATCCTTAAAATGGACAAAAATGCTGACTGTTGCAACCTGGTGTTTGATGTTTAGTTGGTCCAAATTTTTGACTGTAGCCAACAATGCCCTTGCCGCATTTGTACTTGTAATCTGATTAAACGACCATAGTGTCGCCCTGTAACACCATGCTTGTAATATGGAACTGTGTTTTTCCATAAAAATGCATCTATTAGACTCAGATTCTACTCTGTGTGCATGTTTGCAGGGGCTAGCATATCAATTAATAGACGACATTCTTGACTTCACTGGCACATCAACTTCGCTCGGGAAGGGATCCTTGACCGACATTCGCCATGTACCCTTCCTCTCATTTCTAAATTGTTATATTAGAATCTTAAATTCTCAAATGTATAGTTGATGCTGTATATCCAGTAAGTACTATTAAAGTATTGTCATTTTCATGCAGTAACACCCTCACCTGATTTAGCGATAATTTGCTGATAATGTTATTAATTTTTTCAGGGCATTATTACTGCTCCAATATTGTTCGCTATGGAGGAGTTTCCTGAGCTCCGGGCTGTTGTTGATCGTGGATTCGACAATCCTGCGAATGTGAATCTTGTAAGTTTTCTGAATACTTGAACCTTATGCTGAAACTACTGGGAGTTGGTCATGTCGATTTCTCCCCTCCTCCCCTCCTTTAACTGTAGGCACAAGGCAAACGGCATCTTCATTTTTAAGTGATTTAAAACTGATATACAGGCACTGGAATACCTGGGAAAGAGTCGTGGAATACAGAGAACAAGGGAGCTAGCAATAAAGCATGCTAACCTTGCCTCATCTGCAATTGATTCACTTCCCGAGAATGACGATGATAGTGTTCAAGAATCAAGACGGGCACTTGTAGAATTAACGCAAAGAGTTATTACTAGATCAAAGTAGGACTTACGGTGAAAGCTCGGGTGTCCTGGGACACACAGTAACAGGTGTAGGAAAAAAAAAATTATTTTGTTTCTCTACCATTTTCATGAGGAGTTACAACATGTGCTCGTTTTGAAGTAACGTTGTTTCCCTTTTTTTTTCTTTTGAGTAAGGAGGTTAAATTAAATTCTTTGTTTACTAATTGATAATTGTTGTTTGATAAAATTAAACTCTATTATGTTATAGGTCACATTGGTCGAATTTTTTTCCAAGTAATTTTTTTGTGCAATATTTATTATAGGTTTCCATATGCGTGAATTATTATTAACATTGCGATAATTATATGTATACAATGCCACATGCAAATAGTTTCTATATGTACAACGTGTATTTTTTATTTTTACATCAGGTGACATAAAATAGATAAGCCCTCTATTTGATGTAGATTAAAATTAGATTTTTAGTAGATTTTGATAGTTGATAAAACCTGTACTTGAAAATTTATGTATCTCGTAAAATGTAATTAAAATTAATTGTTAATTTTAATCTACACCAAACAAGGCATAATATGACATTTGTATGATAGCATATCGTGCATGTGTCACGTTAAGGTTGAAGCTATTAAGTCCCTCGTCACCTCGTTGTCTAATCACTTTCTCAAGCCTTTTTCTGTTGCCGAAGCTCCGGGGAGCAATTATAGTGACAACTGCAATTAAACAAGAAACTTAGAATGTAAAGAGTAAGGCTAAGTTTTTGGTTGGGATTTCTAATTATGGACATCTTTCATTATAGAGTTCCATTTCCAGAGTATTTATTTATTTTTCAAGCTTGTAGACTCTTTGGTCTTTTAGCATTACCTGGACATGTGGTGTTATTGGTGAATCCATATCAAATTGCAATTTTAAATAGTTCTACGGCGTGGCTATCCATTGGTTTGATTGTTACTTTCACAAAATTCTTTAAAGAGAGATGCTATATGTAATGGAGAAAATGTCAGCGAAATTGCCAGAATGTCGAGTGGCAGAATTTCATTGGACTTTGCAAAAAAAAAAGAATTTAGAATAGCCAATCAAAATTCGCCACATCAAGACCTGGCAATTTCTCCTATACAAATAGCTTTATACTTCTGTAAATCAACTTTCTCACATGCTCTTCCAATTGCTTATGCCAATGGCGTGCTCTTCATGCTGCCACGTGGTTGATAAGATATTGGTCCATCCTCCTTTGAGAGAAGACAGGATACAACTTGCTTCTTGTGGCGTTGGTTGTTCCGAGTTCATTTGAGATCTAATTCGTTCAGTGTTTAGGTTCGACTCTAAGACTTCATTTGGTTGGCTTCAACAGACTTGGTTCTTTCCTTCAAACACAAAGGTTGGCTGGCTTCGCGTAGATAGAACTTGGAGAATGATATTAGAGCTTCGTTCATACAAAATGACTATGGCGAAACTCATCCCGCATCTATTCTCTAGTGACATCATTTTGATCATTCATATGTGCCACTTGCATTCTCACATGATCATTATATGCCACATAGATTCACAAAGCAATACTATGATTTGCAATATTTACATATGCATTATATTAGCAAATGCCCTCAATAAACTTTAAAGTATGAAGACGAAATAAAGTGCCCCTAAGAATGCAAAGCGGCCACATTCAGCAAGAACAAGAACGGCTTTTAGCGGTTAGGCTTCGTTTACAAGAACCAATGTGCCCTTCATATAAGTTCAGACGCGCAGGAGGTCATAAATCATTGAGAACATATCCAGTGGGGCTCTAAATTAGATCTACATTGTGAGTTAGTTCTTCCAAGTTGTCGAAAACCACTCCAATTGGGAGATACAAAGGAAATGCAAAGTGTATTTTTCGTCAGAAAATGTAAAAAAAGAAAAATGTAATATCTTCCCGTGGGACCCATAAGAGACAAAAAGCTACCAAACCCCTTGCATCCAATTTTTTTAAATCTTCCAATTTGAGCAAAATTTGAATTTGTGGATATCGAGATGTAAATGGAGATGTAAAAGTAGTTTAAACTAATACATTTATGTTTTAAATTGTTTGAAAGTAGTTACTTTTTTGTTAATAGGTAAACCGCAATTTGAAACCAAACTGCAAAAAAAGGTTTGTTTGGTTTGCAAATACGTCAAAAACCGTCAACTGGTGCCTTGTTATTCCATATCCAAAACAACAAAAATAAATGTCTTAAAGCATTGAATCATTGAATAAACTATTTACTGTTCTAAGTAACACACTAGAGTAACATTCCTGCATTTACAGGCTACATCAGTAATTCTTCGACGACGATAGACACTGTGAGATGAATGCAACCCAAGCATCCTACAATTATATAACAAAATCATATGAGCCAATTGAAGTATAATGTCTGCTATTATCTTCTAAATTCCTGCAGATTAAACTAACCTGAAGTACTGAAAATGCCTTTTCTGCGATATATTTCCGGGGGAACGAGGTGCCCCTTTGTTGCAGCTTGTCGGCGTGCAAGCACAACTGTGCTTTCTGATAAGCCTTCTTCACTTGTGAGCCTTCGATTAGATTCATCAGAGGGATTGCTAACCAGCCACTATTAGGCCATAGAATCTGAATAAGGTAACGAAGAAACAATTAAATTTTGTGCATTTCAGCTGATCTTATAGAAATGATAATCCTAGTTCACGATGATCTCACATGATGCAGTGTAGAAAGCAGCAACCGAATGTCAGTTTCCTTTCCAGTTGCCCACAGCCTTATTTTTTCGTCCAGCATTTGCAATTCCGACTGTTTGTCATAGAATTATGGGAAAAAGAGACATCAGAAAACATGAATTGATTGAAAATTCGATAGTAAAGTTGTCAAGAACTGACCTTGCTTGCTAGTTGCTCTGTTTCTACTGCAGGCCATTTATCCTTTCGTTGAGTGAAGTCTTGCCCGTGGAGGTCGTCCTACAAATGAGCAAAAGAAGAAAATATGGTTCAAGGTAAAAATCGAACCCGTCTTGCTGTGACATTTAGGAAAGAAAGATCAGAACATTGTCATATATTATCAATTCTGCAACATAGTTTCTTCGTGAAAAAAAATTCACATAGTCGACCCTAACTTATTAACGATAAGGATAGCTCCTTGTTATACACTAACAAAAAGGTTTACCTCTACCCCTTTTGACTTCTCTTTCTTGTGTTCTTTGGTGCTCCATTCATTCTCTGTACGATGTGTTCGAAACTTCTCTTTTGCCCATGCAATTGCATCATCCACACCAATGGCTTCAAATTTCCCTCCACTATTATCAGTATTGATTTCTATAACATAAGAACTCATAATTTCATCCTCTTCTAGTTCTATGTCATTCAGTTGCAATTTTTCATCCTCAATTCCACAGGCAATATTCTGTTGATCTAATTGGCAAATTGAAGAGACTACAGATGATGGTGACTTAAGTTCTAAATCATCTAAAGAAAATCTCATGCTGCCATCCCATACTGGTTCAAGACTAATAGTCTCAGGAGATGAATTTCTTCGACTAAATTCAAAAGAGTTGTTTCTGATGTTGTCGACATAGTTGTTATCAGTATAGAACACGGGCTGATGGTCTGAAAATAGTGGCGTAATCTGTTGTTGTCGGTTATCTTCACGCTCCATTCCCACCGTCGATGTCCATCTTGATCCAACATTTATCGGCCTGAAGATTTAGAAATTTTTTAGCGAATATTTCACCCTTGTTTGATGAAGCTTTTGGAAATTACAATCATACTACTTGTAAAATTTCCTTTACAACTTCACACTTGACAAGCATCACATCCATCTATTTTAAAAACTATTTTTTAAATCAACGGCACAGATTTTGACAACTCCTTGGTTGTCAAACGAGTTATACAACTAGATAATTCTTGAGACTACAAGTGGGTGCCGGGTGGGTCCCATTAAATATTTGATTAAAAAATTGATAAAAATTGTGTATTAAATGAAGTTTATAGTTAAAAATGAAATTTGACTAGCACAATATTATTCATAGCTAAACTTCATTCTCTCAAGCCAGTGACTAACTTATACTTTACACACCTGAGTTTGGAATAAAAGAAGGAATCATCGTCCATCCCGTCGCAGGTGATCTCTGGCCGGAAAGGGCTGAGTTCCTCGGAGCTCACCGCAGACGAAGAGCTTGTTTTTGACTTTGAACTTGACTTTACCACACTTACATCTTCCCAACAGAAAATATCACTATAGAAAGCATTATGATGATTTTGATTATGATCACTCCTCTGCTGCCTTACGGGAATCCTGAACTCCGGCAAGTTCCGGCCACTCATTCCTAACACATGCTCCACGTTCTGCCGTAGAATCTCCCCGCAGGAGGAACTCGAGGATGATGAACTTAAAAATCCGGCGCCGTCGGAGAATTGGCGGGAGACAATTGTGCGAGGGGGCCCACCAAAGACATCGGAGAAGTCTTCAGGTTCTAAAGGGTGTTCGGATGATTCACCGGATATTTGTCCTCTCCGGTGGGACGTGTCCTCTGTAGATTTCCTGCGATGGACGTTTGGTTTGACCGTTGTTCTTGAAGGCATTCCCATTCTCATTCTCCAAGACTCGTCCATCTCTTTGCTTATCAGAGAATTTTCCGGTAAGTTGTCTCGCCGGAGAAAGTGGATATCCTAGCAGTGATGACTGATGAGTACAATGACATGCGCTACTGTATGTTTGAATATATATATAGAAGCACCAGGCCATCAGACCGCGCCTTATAATTGACTTGCCATATCTGCGTAATTTATCTCATTTGAATCACTAAACTTTCATTTAATTTCAAAATAAGTCACTGAAGTTCAATTGATTTCAATTTTCACCACTATCACATATCATCTCCAAGATTAATGAAAATTGGTCATATAATAATAGATCTTCTACGTAATCGATTCTGACATGATAACTTACCACTATGCCAAAGTATTAAAATAAAAGCATGCATATTTTAACGTTTTAATATAAAGTCAACATTGACATGATCATCACTTTACCATTTTCGCTTTAGGCATTCCACGAAGTATAACGTGAAAGATCAGTTACAATATGACTACCGACTAATTAATTTATGTTAATTTGATGAATAATATCAGATGTAATGTGACAAAATGGTGAAATTTGAAACTAAATGGAAGCTCGCTTATTTAATTAAGATAAGGTAAAGTTTAGTGAATCAACACTGAGATTCAGTAATCATAGAGAAATTTATCTCATATACTTGTCCCATGTACCCATGTCCACACTGGGACATTCAATGATGCAAATCAAATAAAGTTTTTATGGGCCTAGCTTTTAATGGGAATAACGTAAGACTTTTCAATTCCCTTTATTAATTGCGTCTTACAATTTTGGTTTTTCAATAATGTGATTAGGACGTAAACTTTGATTTCAACTTGATACGAATAGAAGCATTTTCCACCAAATTAATTGGTAATAAATAATTATTAGAAACAAAATATTTTCCAACATTTAAACACAAATGCGGATAGGTTAAAAGAGAAAATCATAAACTAATTAGAAGAAATAAAATGAATCTACGTAATATGCGTAACTTTCAATTAGGATGTCAAATCTACACAAGCAAATACAGTCATTTTTTGTTTTTGCACTTTTTTGTTGGGTTTCGGTCAACATCGTCAAACTTACTCTTTAAATATCTTTAAGATTTGAAAACCTCACATTCTTTTTTGATAAATAATATTCCAGTTTTCCTATGATTATTGGATTCCAATAATTCTCACGTTCATTCAAGCGAAATTCAAGCAATACTCGTCCATGTGTTACGAGCAAGACCCTTTTATTATTGTTTATGTTTCCGTACTACATCATAAATGGTTGTTCTTGTGTAACATGGGTTAATGACATAAAAAAAAATTGAGGATTTTTTTTTCATTTGATTAATGAGATTTTGATTTAGTCAAATCTCGCAACGTCATATGTTGATAAATAAATTTATAAATTGTGAATTACACGAAACACAACCGGGAAAAGTAAGGAGTTGTTGATATATCCCAAGTAGACAGTGCGTGCTGTCGTGCTTCATTCATATCGAGCTTTCTACTTTTTTTGGTGGGCACCTTTGATTGAAAAACAAATTGTAAGCAATCATCAAGTTTCAAAAGAGAGGAGGATAATCATCAATCAAACAGGTGTTTAACTTTTCTCTATTTTGGCCAAAGGAATCTAAATGTTGGGAGTGATCAACTTTCAACAAAATTTTTACTTATTTTCAAGATTGTGGTCTACTTTATTGATTATATAATTGTGACTTGTCGAGAGGAATGGAGACCAAAAACATTAATACTCGAGTTAGATGCTATTTCCTTGAATGATGTTGTCATAACAATTGAAGACAAACAAATAACTAAAGGATCGATACTTTGTTATAATTAATAGCGATACTCAAAATTAAGCATCAATAACGTGATTGATTCCTTTGATGGTACTTATTTAGGAGGCGGAAAATTCTCTCTAAAGCATTATGAGGTTTAGTTCATGATTGTCGATGATGTATACACGTTCATAGATGAGCATAATAAGGATTATGGCATGAATTATTGACGCCGCCTTGAAACTCAATATTAGAAGCCCATTAGACATATTTCTGGTTTTGCTTCTACTTCTTGTAGAATAACTTATGGAGAAAGCTTTTTAAGTTAGTTTCTTTTAAAAGCGCTTCTAATTAGACAAAAACAAAACTTGATAAAATTATTCAAATATGTTAAGAAAAATAGCATTTTAGTCTTAAAAGTAACTTTTGACTTTTCAAACATCATGTCAAGTGGACACTAAAGCTGTTTAAGAAAGAACTTGAAAGATGAGAAATGACTTTTTTATGTTTCATTAAGGAATAAAAATACTAAGCCCTTGTTTGTCTCCTATTATTTTAAAACTCTTTTTTTACATAATATATTTTCAATCATATATTCACACGATAAAATATGTTATGTGTAAGCCAAAAAAAATTTTTCCACTTTTTAATCATACGTTCTCCAAAAATTCATTATTCAAAACAATGAATTTTTTTTTTTTTTTTTTAAAAAAGCTACCAAACAGGGGCTAAAGTGACCTTCAAAGTCAAGTGCAAGCACAATGAATTCGTTAGTTTTTAAACCCTCAATTATGATTTCAATAGCAATAAGGACAATAATCTTGTTACATGTATATCAACTTTAACATCAAGTTTGGTATCATACACTGATTTTAACAACACTTTAAACAATAAATAATACATATTTTGTCGCATCTTTGAGTGTCAACCTTGTTGTACACAATCCTAAAGACGATGTCAAGTATTACATTCTTATTCTCAAGTACGTAGTTCAATAATGTTTAACACCCATTTTGGGTGAAAAAAAAAATTGGAATAGTGATTGATAGAAGGTTGTGTGGTTAAAAAGTAAGGAGAATTTTTGGGTTTATGTGTAATATTATTTTATTGATAGAATGTGTGGTTGAAATGAAGAATGAGAAAAAAAAATGGGTTTCAAATTGAGGCTTAGTGTTATATGTTGGATTGTTTGAGCCCAATTTCTTTTTTTTTTTTAAAAACGCATTTACAATGGTATTATGATAGAGAATGCGTAGTCAAAGAATAAGCAAAAGTTTTGAATTTATTTGTAATATTATTTTATTAAAAAACGTGTGATTAAAATGTGGTTAGATCACTGTAAAAGAATGTATTTTGATAGAGAAAATGAGGTTCAAAAAAGAACATATGAATGCGTTATTGGAAATGAGTACGTAGAAAAAAATGTTCAAAAAAAGGATTGTCGGACGAGGGCTTATTTTGTTATATTTTCAATTTAAGTTATATTTAAAAGTAAATAATAGTTAAATGGAACAGTAAAATGAGATTTTTTTAAATCTTATTTTGCCGCTTAAAAATTTCTACAACTGAAATGGCAAAGGCCGTCCAACCTCACTTTAGGCACAGCACAAAGTAAAAAAAAGGTATAAAAGGATTTGGCGCAAGATTTTCCCCGTCACACTGATAATAGTAGATTTGCCTTTTACCAGGTTACTTTTTTCAGAAAGTTTATTCAGTACTCAAACGTCGCACCTCGAGTGAATCAAACATTTTTAACCCAAAGAAGTATGGTAATATTTCATTATTGGTCCTCAATTTATTGTAACAGTGGAAATTAATCTTCAACTTTTAAATATTATTGTACAATTAGAGAATAAAAATGTCCAAATCTATATGAATTCCTCACTATGTCCATGCATGCCTATGAGTACTTTTTAAGTGATTATAAAAATGTATGAACAAAAAATAAATAGTAAACATGGACTACACAAAATGTATAGATAAAGAATAAT
>CAIGRB010123674.1:17006-30207 GCA_903798255.1 Fraxinus quadrangulata | reverse complement strand
AAAAAACATAAGAGAGGAGCAGATTTCAAAAAGTTTCGGTGCCGTCGGGAAGCAACAACCATCGGCTAACTTTATGCTTTCAAAATCTTTTAAACGCAGGTAGGTAGATGTGAAAGTATATATTTCGTTTTCAAATTATGATTTTTCATTAAAAGTTTGAATGAATTGGTACCTCCGGGTACGTTGATTCAATATTACTATAGTTTGAATGATCATTCTCCGGCCCTACGTGTTATGATAATGCTACAGAAATCGAATTTTGTCGGAAATCCCTCTACGTGCGACGGTATGAATCTACAGTTCGAAATTTCTAATTTGATAACGAAATGCACCGATGATATATATTGAGTTTCAAACTCATGGGTTAATTCCCCTCTTACAGGTTGATTTGATATTCTTGGGACGTGGATAATGGTAGAGGAAGATGCAACATGTTGTGGAGATGTGGGTGACTTAACGTTTTTAATTCGATTATGCAACATTATGTTTTTTTTTAATTAGATTTCTATGAACATCATATGTGGAACTATTCTAAGAACATTTTATGAATAAGTTGTGTTTAACAGTAGTTATGTGTTATAGAAATTAACTTACAAATCACCATTTACCACAAAAGAAAGTGTTAGCAATTTAGTGTTGCTATTTTTTTCTAAATTTTCAGCTTCTACCTTGGAATTCAAAAATTCATAACTCAATCGTTACTTAAAATTTCTCGACAGAATCAGTGGCGTTTGATAGCCTCATAGGTTAGCTACTAAATAAATTTGGAATCATGTCAATCCGATGTTGGTAGAATTTTATATGTTCCTTAAAGTAAACTGCACTGGGTAGTGTTGCTTTTTTCATCTTCTGCACTTGACTTTAAAAATTCGTAACTCAATCATTACTTAGAATTTTTGGACAAAGCTAGTGGCGTTTGATAGACTCATGGATTAGCTACTGAATAAAGTCAAAATCACGTCGATTCAACGTCTTTAGAATTTTATATGTAATTTTAAGTAAACTGTGCTGGGTTACCTTCTAAACCGAGAAATTGCGGGATTTTGAAAGATATTTTAATACCTAATATGTTGCCAACGGAAGCTGATTTTTCGATATGTCATAATATAAAGAATTTCCTACTTTACTATAAAATTTCATGAAGTTTCGAAATCGATAGCTATGCAAACGAATTTATTTTTGAAATTGCCACTGAGATAGAAAACAAAAACAGCAACATTTATTTTTCATTTTCTTCCTAGAATTTCACATCAATAATGTGACTTTATTTCTAAGAAATTATTAAATTATCCCTTAATACGAAATGATATTATTTAGAATTAAATAATTCTCAAATTAAATTCTTAAGTTAAATTTTTATGTTCTCCGCTAAAAGTATAGTTAATTATTTTATGAAGTCTACAGTCTACGGGTAAAGTAAAATTAATCTAGTGACATTTTGATCCATGCGGGTCGGGGCGTTACAATATATATCACTTTAGAAATATTGGTCATTGAAATTCATAAGTATTGTGATGGATGCATTGGCTTATTTGCATCCTTTGAAGATATATTAACTGTCTTGAGATTTGGAGATTTATGCATTGAAAATTTCTCCATTGAGATTGGTGTGCTCAAGAGAAATTTATCTAATGTATTTATTATTCTGTGTTCAAAAATGAAAAGGAATAAAATTATTTGGTAGATGAATTAATGGTTTGGAATAAGCAAATACATTGTTATTCCTTTCTTCACTATAATTGTGTTGAACTTCTGTTTTCATAACAGAAATGGATACCATTGGGACTACTCCTAACATTTGGAAGGATGTCAATTATTTGTTGAAAGTACGTGAACTTTCTTTGAAGGCAATTTACTTCTCAGTATCATGAAGATTCCTTTTTTGTTAGAATTTTGTATTGACCAATTTTAAATGACTATTTAGGTGGAATTCATTATTTGGTGAATGAGAATTTAAGCCAAATTTAAGCCGCTTAAATACTTGAAATTTTTGAAAAATTATTTAGAATATTATCGAATATTCTAGGATCACTTCAGATGAAAAAGTGTATTTTCTTATGAAAGATTATGACTTTTGGTATGATTATTTTCCAATTCGTGTGTCTTTTCATAGAGATGAATTCCAAGTAAAGTGTCCTTTTGAGATACAACTTACCAACCTATGTTTGATTCATCAATTCAAGTTGGAATATTGTGAAAAAGGTGAATAAGTACCTTATTATTTATCATGAAATAATATTATCTTGTGAAATGTCACAAATTTGATAAGTTGTGTATGTTTGAAGAAGTTGCAATTCTTTTGAATCAAGATACTTAGCCCTCTTCATTATTGTACTATACAACTAGTGGTAGGAAATTTCATTTTTCTTCACAAGGGCATTTTAGGTATACATATTAACCTCATTTTACACATGTATGGCTCAAAAAAGTGGTAAACGGTGTATGTGATACTTAAAAGTAAAAATAAAGGAGGCTGGTATGATTTTCCAACATTGAGGTGTCTCTTATTTGTCATAAAACTCAGATGGCATCTCTAATGTTGTTTCTTACTTATAATTAGTAAAGTTGGGTTTTTTAACTTAAGCCAAATATGCACGACCCATTCAAACAACCACCACCTTGCTACATTACCAAACACATTTGCCATCGTCCTTGACAACTTTTACGTCAATCGTTTATTGTCACACCTTTATCTGTCATTCAGGATGTCAAATTCATCTTTCAAAGTGGCATTACTCAAACGACAACATAGGCCGCAACATCAAGAATGCACACGATCAAGAATATTTCACTAACAAGTTCTTTAGCACCATCTATATACCACCATGCCTTCTTGATATGTGCAAAGTGTTCGAGTAGGTATAAGTTCATATAGTTAGGCTTTAATTTAATTCTTGAGATATAATTAAGTTCATTACAATCCTCCAATCCTTATAGAACTAGTGTCCATATAAAGACCATATGTTTTGTTGGCGACTTTTAAGGTACCAATTTTCTAATAAAGGGTGCTCCCTATGTCGCCTTATTTAAAACGAGGGCATCTCATAAGAATTAAAGCCGGCAAAGAAAAACATTAGCTAGACAACCTGAAGTGATGAAAAACATTACAGCAAATGAAATCAAATAAAATATTCTAAGTTCAACTTGTTTCATAAAATTTCTCTCTCCCAACGTGTTTCCCACGAGTTTTGCGGTGCAAATGTGAAATGAAGTTAGGACTACGAGTTGACTTAGATATAAGTTTTGGGGCTTATGTATAAAATATTTTATTGTGAAAATGTGTGATTGAAAATAAATTTAAAGAAAAATAGAAAAAAAAAAAACATTAATGATCCACAAAGCACAAAAGTGTAAAATATACATTAATAATTACCAACATTACGAAAATTGGCACGCCCAATCGGTTGAACAGGTAAAATCAGGAATCAACCCCAAATCCATGCCGATTGACAAGGAAACCTAGCATCAAAAACCCATAAAAGAAACTGGCAAATTCAATCAGTTTCCAAAGATCCACTGATCCATTCACGATTTGATCGTCTTTAAAGGATCAAGTTTTCTTTAAACATTAATTATTTATTTTTATTAAATGATTGTCATCCACAGCCAATTAATAGATTCTTCAATATTTCGTACCCATTATATTGTGTCACAAAATCGTTGGCCAAGTTCCGCCGTCCTACCCTTATAGTTCAACCAAGAATATTCAACCAAGAATATGTTTAGTGTATTGTACTTCATATTTGAGAAAGTATAGTTTATTTGATCGTAACCTTAATTCGATTTTTGGGCTTGCATTATACCCCTCATTGAGTTTCTTTCTTTAAAAACTCATTTTTCCTTCATCTCATTTTCAATATTATTTTATCAATAAAATAATTTTACGCCAAGAAAAAAAAATTCCTACCTTTAAACTACACATTTTTCATAAAATTACTATTACAAAATCTATTATTAAAAAAAGAGGGGAAAAAAAAAAAAAAGGTCAAACAAACCTAACTAACGTGCATTGAAAATTTGCTTTGAAATCTAAAGATCAACGTGACTTTCGGAAATATATCGAAGTTTGATAAAAAAAAAAAATGTTGTAATCCTTATATGAATTTCAATAATACTTCTTGTAGAGTCTCTATTACAGTTAGTTTGACAGCATTTTGTCATTTTATGTGTGTTTTGTCTATTATATCCTTACTTCTAAGTTTTAATTATTTTCCGCAATTTACTCCAAAAATTGGTATCAGAGCCTAGTAACGAAATTGAAGAAAATTTTTAAAAAATGAACTGAAAAGATAAAATGATTTTAGAAGAATTATAAAACATTAATATATTAACTAATACTAATCGAATTAAATTACAAGAATTAGCAATAAATTTAAGTATTGAATTTAAATCTCTAAATGAAGATATAAAACAAATAAATAATTATCAACAATTAGTTGAAATAAAAAATTACAAATTACAAATTTGAATAGATGAATCTCCCGAATATGAATAATAAGATATTATAATAAATCAATTTTTAGAAAAATATGATAATTATACTCAGTCATCAAGGAAAAACGGATATTTTAAATCAAAATGTCTTAATTCATATAAAATATATAGAATCAAATTTAGAAATTGTTAATGACAATATTAAGATATGACCTAAAATATTATATAAACAAATTAAATTAAAATTTAAAGAATTAAAACATAAAAAGTATTCTTATGTCTCAATTGAACCACCCTTACCAACATATGTTATAGAAGAATTAGAAACCAAATACTTTGAAAACTACGGGAGAAGAATTAGAGGCTTATAAACAGAGCTTAAAACAATTAGTTATTCAAATTGAGAATATATATATATGAATGATTCTCCACATAAAGAAGAGACTACTGAAATTAATACTCATCCTCTAAATCAAAAAGTTGAAAATCAGCCATTAGTTGGAGAAACAAGTAAAACTAATGTTACTACAAATTGGACTCAAGTCGAATCTAATGACTGAAATTTGGAATGGATAAAAGAACATGGAATAACAAAAGAACAATAACGTTATAATTTTAGAAAATAACTTAAAACCATGTCAACCAAACATATACATCTTAGGGATAATAATACAGTTAAATTATTTACTGAACCAATTCTTAGAACAGGAATATGGCTTGATGTTGATGATAGCAATAATAAAAGCGAAATTATTGACTCATGGGCAAAAGCTACTGATTCAGTTGTTGCTTTTCATAAATGGAATACCACTCAAGTATCAAACTTTACAATCCACGCCTTTAGAGGAATTACTTCAGATATCTGGATAAGAACGTTTGAGGAAACCAAAAATAAAATTAAATATTGAGAAAATTTTACAACTATCATAGATAGCAATGAAAGTTTAGATGCTAAAAATTATAAAGAAGTTTCAAAATGAATAAAAAATTTCTTTAGACATCTACTTTTAGGAGAAGTTATACCAGAAACTAAAATAGATGTGATTACTTAAGAAACTTTACAAATAGGAAGAGAAATTGAATTATTAAAAATTTGTGATATGTGTGAATTAAATGAATATGCTAAAAATTTGAAAAGATATATATCAAAGCATCCAAATCCATAAAAGAATGGAATCTATCAGAAGAAGATAAAAAATTACTAAATAGATATTTTCTTAAACTACCTTAGTCATGAGGTCAGAAATTATTTAAAAATTACCAAATTTACTGGAAGAAAATAGAATGGGAAGATCTAATCACATTAGGAATGAGAACTTCATTCGCTAAAAGAAAAATATTTGAATGGTGCAGAAAATCTATGTACCAACACCTATTTAGAAAAAATTGTTAGAAAGCAAATTTATATTGTTATGGAGAAATAGCAGCAGTACCACAATTTTGTTGTCATCAACCATCTAAGAAACTATATTATAAAAACAAATTTAGGAAATATCTTAAACTTTGGAAGATAAATAAAGGATTTAAAACCCACAAGAAATATTTTAAGAAGAAAAAACCTTGAAAAAAGGAATATAACCAACATAAGAAACCTCAAAAGAAATCTAAAGAATAGTTTTATAAAAATTGTAAATGTTTTACATGTAATGAGATATGATATATATCTCCAAATTGTCCTAATAAAAATAAAATGAAAAATGTTAAATCTATTAGATTAATGGAAGAAGTAAAATCCGACTCAGAATATGAGATAATTGAAGATTTAGATCAATTATCTGAAACAGATTCAATCTATGAGCTAGATATAGAAGAAATTGAAGAACTAGAACATGAACAAATTTACATGAATTAGGAGATTATTGACACTACTAAAACTACCTTAGATAATGAAGAAGGAACTTCTCAGACTATTGTGTTTTATGAAGAAAGATATGGAGTAATAAAAGATAAACAAATATCTTTAAGAGATAAAGATGTTTTTATAAGACCAATACTACCTTGATTCAATAAAACAATATACATTGCTAAATATGATGAAGTACCTATTAACATCGAAAATGTTAAAGGCAATACTAATATACCTCTAATAACCAGAGAATGGGTTAATAGAGAATTAGTAAATATAAAAAGAACCACTAGAGAAAGATTAAAGAATATAGTGATTGGAGGAATCCAAATAATGATTAAAGGATACTTTAGAGAAGAAATGGATATTCCTATACAAATATATCTAATGGATAATAGAATACTTCATGATCCTTTGGACAGGTATTAGGAGTCGTCTCTGGAAATTTTGTATATAAGAAAATTATATTTACCATAAGAACTGGATTTGCCATGTCCTTATTAGATGAAAATTTAAGTTTAGGATTAAATCTATTTCACAAAATTGATAGATTAAATATGCCATAAAAAAGTAAAGCAGTAACTTTACATTGTAAAGCTTTATATGCTTTTACTACTACGCACAAAAAAAAAATCAATAAGATCTCAGGAGATTTCATGCAAATTCATGAAGACTTTAGAGACCTTGCACAATTTACACCACCAAGAATGTTAAGTAATAATAACATTTCTTTACCACAAGATATATTGCTTGATTTTCATCAGCAATCTAGAAGAATTGATAATAATGTTAGTAATCGGAGAATTGTCACCTTGAATAGTTTTGAACAACTTGTAGTTAGAATGCCTAGTAGAAGAATAGAAAGAAGTATCAACACTATAGAATTCTCTAGTAGACCATCTACTAGTAGTAATTACCCAACAATACCTAGAAATAATATTGATATTGATCTAAGAAAATGTGAGGAAGATAATTTTCTTATTTTAATAGAATATATCAATAATCAAAATAACTTTGAAAAAATTATAGCTCTCGTTAACACATGAGCTAGTACTAATCATATAAGAGGAACTTAGTTGAACACTTATCAGAAGAAAATCTACCATAAGGAATAACTCTTACAGATTATCATGAAATTAAATATGAAATTAAAACATTTTTGAATCTTGAACTAAGTTTCACAGATA
The DNA here is from genome assembly GCA_903798255.1 of Fraxinus quadrangulata. Classification (NCBI taxonomy): domain Eukaryota; kingdom Viridiplantae; phylum Streptophyta; class Magnoliopsida; order Lamiales; family Oleaceae; genus Fraxinus; species Fraxinus quadrangulata. The sequence continues at coordinate 22,740 of CAIGRB010123674.1, read as the reverse complement.
TAGAAGGAGAACAATTTAAACTAAATCTTAAAATCTATAAAGATTATAGAAAAAGAAAAGATACTAGCCCGATATTACTTAGAATGAACTTTCTTGAAAATGTATTACCATTTGTTATCCAGAAAAACATCCTACAAATAACTATAGAAGGCAAACAAAAAATGTTTCCTAGAGTTAATAAAAACAATGAACTAATTTATATGATACAAGAAATTAGATCGATCAAAACTAGTATACTTAGTCCATATATTGAGATAACTCTCAATTTACCAGACTACTGTATGATAAAATTTCATGCAATACTTGATATGGAATCGGGTATTTGCCTATGTAAAAGAAATATGTTCCCAGAACACTATTACAAAAGTGATTATAAGAAAACAACTTATGGTCAAATATCTAGTGATATTGTTGAAATTTAGAGATTTTGTAGAAAATGTTCCTATCATTTTAGGAAATAGAGGATGTTTTATACCTAGAATATATGCAACAGATAAAATTGGATGTGATGTCCGTTTAGGAGAAAATTTAATCTATACATATAGCCAATTTACACAATATAAAGATAATTTTGAATTTACTATACCTTGTAATCATAAAATAAAAACACAAAAAATTTATAAGGCCATTGGTATTACACATCAACCAATTCACCATAAACCCAGATATCAGAGTTCTGTAGGTAATCGTGGTGGATGTTATACAGAAATTAATAAAAAAAAAATATATTCTAGTATTAAGAATTGACAATTTAGAAAAAGAATTAGAAAGTATTAAATTGGAATTAAAAGAATGTTATCATGAATATTCTTTAACTAAATGGAATAAAGATAAACATATGGCAACAATTGAACTAAAAGATTCAGATGCTAAGATATCAGGAAAACAATTCCCGTATAGCGAAGAAGATAAAAATGAATTTGAAATACAAATTAAAGAACTCTTAGAATTATGAGTAATAAAAGAATCAACTAGTCCATATAACAGTCCAACATTTATGGTCAGGAACTATAGTGAAATTAAAAGAGGAAAAGTTAGAATGGTAATTGATTATAGAAACCTAAATTCTAAAACTATACCAAATAGCTATAAATTACCAATAAAATATTTGTTAATAAAACAAATACAAGGAAGTAAAATATATTCTAAATTTGATTGTAAATCAGGATATTAGCAAATTAAACTAGACGAAACGTCAAAATCTTTAACTAGTTTTACTACCCCTAATCCATTAGGATAATTCGAGTAGAATGTTATGCCATTTGGATTAATGAATGCACCAACTATATTTCAACAAAGAATGGATAAGATAATTAGACCAATAAAAAATTTATGTATTATTTATGTAGATGATATCCTTATCCATAGTAGAAATTTAAAAGAACATATTGAACATCTTAAAAAGTTCAATTATATTGCCAAAAATATGGATTAGCTTTATCAGACAGAAAAGCAGAGATAGCTAAAACTGAAATCGAATTCTTAGAATATATTTTTACAGAAGAAAAAAATACTTCAACAATCTCACATTGGAAAGAAATTTATTGAATTTCCAGAAGTAATTAGGGAAAAGAAGGAGCTGCAAAGCTTTATGGGATTATTAAATTATTTTGAAAAATTTATCAAAAATTGCTCAAAATATAAAGTTCATTTAACCAAAAAACTTAGAAAATGAGTTGTATGGGAATTGATACAAGAAGATATAGATATGATAAATAAAATAAAGAAAATATGTGAAAATCTACCAGAATTGAATATTCCAAATGATGATGATTTCTATATTTTAGAAACGGATGCATCTTTACTACACTGGGGAGCTATCCTCAAAAGAAAAGAAAACCATAAAGAATTTTTTTGTAATCCTTTATGCAAATGCCCAGAAGAACTCGTTGCTTATACTTCAGGTGTTTTCAAGGATGCAGAAACCAGGTATGATATTAATCGAAAGGAATATTTAGCTGTCAAGAAAGGAGTAGCTAAATTTGAACCTTATTTGTTACCAAAGAAATTTCTTATTAGAATATATAATACTCAGGTAAAACTATTATTGACAAATAATACTCAGGTAAAACCATTATTGACAAATAAACTTGGAACAAGTGCAGCTGAAAGACCACTTATTAGAATGCAAATGTGGTTTGCGTCATTTAAATTTATTGTCCATATTAAAGGAAAATGCAATTTTATTCCAAATTTTTTAACCAGGAATGGAGCAAATCAAAAAGGAACTCGAAACATTGAAGTTCAAGATGAATGTAAAGATAGCTACGATGGAATCCAAGATAACACTGATAGAAATTACTACTGCCAAGCCAATATCTGAAAAAGCTAACAAGGCTATACTATCTAAAACCCTAGTGCCAATAAATTTGAAGGCTCTAAAGCCAATATTGCACAAGAAGCATTAAAACTTCATAAGCTTTCAGTTAAAGAGAATACTACTTTGTCTCATTCACAGGAGAAAAAACTTACAAATGATAGTATCTCTATATCATATCTTAATCGCTCAAATTTTATCAAAGCCTGTAACACTCCTGGTGTTATGGACATAAAAAATAAAATCGATTTTATTCTGGCATATGTATTGTTCAATCTTGTCTGCTGCTGATTCACCAGTATAGGAGGATGGATGAAAACTCTAACATCTGAAACTTATAACAAAGTTAATTTATATCCAGGAGCCCTAGCCTATTGGGATCTTACTCTTTATGAAATGAAAAATATAATCTGTATTTACCCATCAGAATCATTAAAAGAAATCTCTATGCTTCCAAATGATGTGGTTAGAGCTATTGAACGATATTGTCAAGTTCTTAAACACAAGAACACTTATATTAGATTTTTCTCTGCAAGTCCTGAATGGGATAATGAAGAAGATAGGTTGCTTCCAACAAGCCATGCCATAAGAATGGCCTCTACTTTTAAGAATTTCCAGCCAGAGAAGAGTGAAGTCCATGAAACTACACCAGAAGACGTCATCAATATGATAGCCTTCTGTAGAGCCAAGGGATATATGGAACAGTTTGAGCATATCCAAAAGGTTATCGAAGAAAAACAAAATATATAGGTGTACGAGTCACAAGATCACATGATTTACAGTAAAGCTGTAGCACCCACTAAACAAGAAAATTGACACTATCTTAACACATGGTGCGATCATATCTTTGAAAAACAAGCCGGTGGAACACAGAAAATGAAAGATGAGATGTACAAACAGTTTTGGCGTTATTCGAATCATAGGTGCGAATGTTGTTGCGCTGAAGGCGACATCTCACCAATCTCTCTAGATCCATCGAAATTCCCGGATGAGTTGTTTGAGTCACATATGGAAAAGTAAAAGGGACTCATTTATCACTACTTTATCATTATTTTTGATAAAGAAAAACGGTGGGTTTACCCCAATTATTTTCCATGATAAGACAAAAGAATTTTAGGCCACATTAAGATACCCAATATCTTACACAGTTAACGCAACAATAATAAAGGACGGCTGTGGGACTTTCCCGTCTATAAATGGAAGACTAGTTTTCAGAAGAAGGCATCGAGTCTTAAATCAAAAATTTATCTCTCTGTCAATTAGTTTAAATCTTGTAACTATTCTAGTTTCTTTCTTTGAAGTGAAGCGTGTAATAAAGGTAATCTCTATGGAGTTCTAATTTTCTTAAAGAGAATACTAAGAGTGTAGTTGAAATATGTATGTATACTCTTATGTAAGAGATATTAGTATGATGTGTTTATGAAATTAAAGTTGTTTGAAAATACTGTTTTCTCGTCCTTATGATTTTCTCAAAAACTATTTATCTTACTTATACTCTAACGGTGAAAACCATGAGGGTTAGTGCAAGTATCTTGTTGTCGTGTTGCCATTCGTAGGCGTTTTTGGCGTTCTTAGAGAAAGCCAGGAGAAACTTGTTACCATCCAATGTGATGTTTTAACAAGGAGTTGAAAGGAAAACTGTGATTCCGTGTGATCCATTGTGAGGTATGCAAAAGAGTCAGAGGGAAAATTAATAAGTATGTGGAAGTCGTGTTGGATCATTACTCACTTTCTTAAATTCAAATAACACCGATCACTTATATATGAGTATATTATGGATGCAAACTCAAGGGAAATCTCATTGATATTACTCTGCCTTTAGCTTCTATTTAAATACTGTAAGATATTTCTTATTTATGTAAAATACTTACATTAATATTTGCACTCCTGCTATTTATGAAGTTTTAGTTACTTTTATTCGTAGCTTAGAAATTGACTGCGAAAAAAAAGGAAATTAAATCATAAATCATTTTATACCGTACTTGATTATTTTCTAAAAATAGTAGAAATATATCAGTGCCTTTGTATTGGACAGAAAATATAGTCAGAATTAATAAACTAGAAAATAAAATTAGAATATTAAACGATTGTATTAATAAAAGATATATAGATAAATATGAGCATAATTGACTTTTTTATTTATTAGGAAAAATAAACCAAAGTTATCATATATCAGGAATAGAAAATCTTGATTTAACTAACAAATAGATGAAGGATATTTATGTCTTTTTATTAGAAAATGTTATCCAGGATGTCAACCCTGATATACAAGTAGCATGACCGTATGAATTTTGGCATTTCCCTTGACTTGTTGGGCGGCTTGGCCGACCGTCATTGCCTGCCAAGACTTATCTGACGTAATAATTCACGTAATTTTTTAGTTGAACTGACGTAATAATTCACTTACTTTATTATAAACTCTAATTTGAATTAATTATGTTCAAAATCATAGAGTTTAGCAAACATTTAAGGGAAAATTTCATAACCAAAATGTTTAGTTTTATCAATTTCAAATTTAAGAAACTAAAGTTTAAAATTTCAAATCTCATATATTTTTAAAATTTTGTTTATAAATTAATTAATTAAACATATATTTTATTAATGAAATATATTAAGGTCACAATTTCATATAATTTGGTAACAAATTCTATATAATTGGTCACAAACAATAAATTTTATGTCACAAATTATTTTACGGTTACAATTCAAAAATTTTATATGTCACAATTTGTTCATCAATCACAAATAAAAATTTAAAACGTCACAAATTATTTTACTTTCATAAATCAGAAATTTTATAGGTCACAAATTATTTTTACGGTCACAATTTCAAAATTTTATAGGCCACAATTTATTCATCGGTTGCAAATCAAAAATTGAAACGTCACAAATTATTTTACGGTCACAAATCAAAAATTTTATATGTCACAAATTATTTTATGGTCACAATTCCAATATTTTATAGATCACAATTTATTCATCGGTTACAAATCAAAAATTGAAACGCCATAAATTATTTTACGGTCACGATTCAGAAATTTTATAAGTCACAAAATATTTCGAGGTCAAAAATTAAAAATTTTACACGTCACAATTTAATTTATTAGTCACGGATCAAAATATTATAGACCACAGTTTATCGATATGTCATATATTTCCAAATTTCTTAGTCACAAATTATCGAAATTTAAGGTCACAAATTAATAATGAGTCACAATGAACCAAAATGTTGGTCACATACACCAAACACCCCACACTCGTCCCAATCCTCCACCAATATTTGATCACAAATCAACTAAATAATTGGCACGAATACTATCACACCCCGCCCTTGCCACAACACCACGCAAACTACCATCGTCGACCCCGTCACAACATCACCACAACCACCGCCACAATAACAAAAAAAAAAAAAAA
>CAIGRB010123674.1:0-12502 GCA_903798255.1 Fraxinus quadrangulata | reverse complement strand
CACCCAACTGCATGGTAGTGAAAACATGGGATGGGAGAAAGAAATAAAGCACAATGAGACCCCCCTTTTTCTTATATACAAGCCTTAGAGAGCACTCACTGGTGTTCAGCCACACTGGGACTAAGACACGGCCTAGACACTTACAGGAGGTGGCAGTGGGGAATTTCTCAACGTCATATGCCCCCTCCATCCTTCGGAGGTGGAAGAAGGGTTACTACCAATTTCTATTTATACATATTAGGACCCCCCAAACTGCCAAAAGGTGGGGGAGCGAGAGTTGTCACAATACTTGTAAATCCTTCGATCTTTTTCCTTCTCCCTTCCAGCTCTCTCCCTATACTTTATTTTTACTTTATTTTGCCACAGACTTGATGAACTACATTAAAAATATTGATTTGTCAACTAATATGTATTATTCCTAGTGAAATGACCAATATATATTCTTTTGACCAATATACTCGTAATTCCATTGCTCTTTTTCCTTCTCTCTTCCAGCTCTCTTGCTGTACTTTATTTTGCCACAGACATGATGAACTACATTAAAAATATTGAATTGTCAACTAATATGTGTTAGTCCTAGTGAAATGACCAATATATTTCCCTTTGACCAATATTGTTAGCAATGAAATATACTTATAGAATCAATACGCCTTCGATGTTGATCTTCAAAAAATATCTTGTTGTGCCTCTTTATTAATTTTGATTTCTCTTTTTTATTAATACTCTCTGTGTGTGTGTGTGTTTTTTTTTTTTTTTGAAGTGTTCCGTAAGTTTGAAGCTTAACATTCGAAGGGAATTACAGAAGGAGAATTTACATATTGTGAGCAAGAGTGAGATAGAGATAGGGACTATACACAGTCAATAAGTAGATGCTAGTTATAATATTTTCCCTAAATTACAAAGTCTGTACATGAGGACATGTAGTAGATGGTAATTTGAGCATTTTGACTAAATTATTAAAGATGCCAATCCAAGCAATTTCCCTAAGTTTTAAAAGATCTATATGAAATACATACTCACCATCTGAATGATGGCGTTCTATAGATATTGGTAGTTGGACTTTGTTTACATAAAGTATAGACTTGCTAAACTACTGGTAACTATCTTGTCTATTCACACTCCATTACGAAGAATGATTTTTCTCTTGGTTTACATAAAAAAGGTATATATTGTTCTTTTCTTTTATAAGTATTTGAGAAAAAAGTATATATTTTTCTTTTCTTTTCTTTTCTATGTATTTGAGAAAAAAATTGTTTCATGAACTGACTAGGGGTAAATTTGGGTGAGATTTAAACACACACCGCATGGTTAGGAGAATAGTCCAGCAACTCAATGCTATCTCACCAAACTACGCATCTTGTTCTCGATTAGTCATTTGTAACATTCAAATCTAGAACGTCAAAGTATTTAGCTGATATTTTGACATCTTCAGGTTATCTTAACTCATGAACATGCTGACGCAATTCTTGGTTTGGATGATATACGCGCGGTGCAACCTTATAGTTCAACGAATGATATTGATCCGACTCCCATCTACCTCTCCCAAGATGCCAAGGAGAGGTACTTTTCACTTCTGTTGTGATTTATACATTTAATTATGATGGCCTTAATAATATGGTTTGGTCTAATTTCTGCTTGTTATAAACATGATAAATATGGTTATGTATTGGCTGAGATTATAACTGGTGTGAAAATTGGGTTACAGTACTTGTCAGAAAGTCAAAAATTGTGTTCAACTTCACTCTTACTGTTTCTTTGCCTCTGTTGGGAAACATTTTTATTACTTTAGATATTACTTCTACTACATAGTGAAAGTCAAACTTTAATTTTAACCACACATTCAAAACTAGCATTTTGTTTCATGATCCTGCTCCCTTCATTAGTTAATAAGCTAGCATATCATATCGAAATTTTAACGAGCCATCGCTTCTGTTGGGTTTAAATAATGGCATGTGCAGATATATTCTGTTTGTTTTGTAACCGACGTGTATCTTGTATTTTAAGTATGATTGATATTTTATCCTACCGATTGTTGATTACTCTGGAACAGCATTGCACTGAAATTCCCTTACTTGGTTAAGAAAAAACTCAAGCCTGGACAGGAAATCAGACGTGTAGCACAGCTTGACTGGAAGATTGTAGAGAATGACTGTAAGAAACCATTCGTGGCATCAGGACTACAATTTTTTCCTTTGCCAGTTAGTTTCCTCCACCATATCTTGGTTTTTCTTCTTGCATATTTCATTTATAGATACTTTACACAGATTCTATTGTTCATATTTTCTGTTGGTACAGGTAATGCATGGTGAAGACTATGTATGCTTAGGTTTTCTTTTCGGTGAAAGATGCAGAGTAGCATATATATCTGATATTTCACGCTTTCTTCCACCCACAGAATATTGTAAGCAACTGAAGTATCTCCTGTCCTGCAATCCTTTGTTTTTGAATATTGTGTCAATAATCATTGTGTGTTGGTGTAAATATGTATGCACATATTGGAGAGGGCCTTCATACGGTAGTAGTTTCAGTATGGCATTTGAGTATTATAGGAATTTGCATGCCCATTGCAAAAACTCAAGTATTAGAAATAACTACCTTAAATAACTACCATTGTTATGGGATTTTTCTCCACAATGAGAAATTAATTACCACTTTTTAAGACGATACATGCTAATTTGTAAAGGAATTTTACAAATTCCATTTTTATATAAAATTATATTTTTAGAAATTGGAAGTAGGATTGAATTTTTTATCAGAACGCTTCTATCTAACAATTTTATTGTTTTTAATTGGCAAACTCGAAAGCTAGTGATTCAAAAGTAAATGTTTGTTAAAACTTCCTCCTGGCAACTTTTTCAAAAAAATGAAAAATCTATTGCTTGACTACACTATAATCTGTCTTAAACACGCATGGGATAAGATCAAGCGAGTATTCTAGATTCCAGGAGAAAAATCCAGATTAATAAAGTTTTTAAGCTTCTAACAGACCGATACATCTAAAACCTAGAAATTGTTATCGTGAATTATCTCCTGTAGAAAAATAAAAATGTAAAAAAAGAAGCAGTGAAGAAGCTTCAAGTATAGAAAGGTGATTAATTATGCAATGTACATTTCATCTCGCTAGCATACATGCAAAATTGAGCCATTTATTGATGTAGCGTTGGCCATTGCAGATATTTCTAAAGATGGAGGTGGACAGTTAGATCTCCTTATCTTGGACACACTATATAAGGTTAGCCCTGTGATAAGTTATTGGTAAATTTCATTCTTTGCTTATTTCAATTGTTCTTAAGTAAAGCTAAACTATTATGTTTTGTTCGTACAATACCCACCTCTTCATACTTATTTTAAATTGTTCTTAAGTGAAGGTAAACCAACCCGCTATTCATACCATTCCATTTTTAGTCACAATAAAACATTTTAGTATTGACACACTTCGACCTCCTTTTCGTGTTTGATTCAGTAAGATGCATTTCTTGTTTATTTGATAAGTTGCAGGTGCAATATTATTTTTCTGGCAATTTTTTCAGTCTAATTTCTCCTTTCTTTCATTCCTTGCTCGTATTGATAGATAATAAAAGATTTTTCCTCTTATTCTCCTAATCTTCAAGTATAAATATAGGCTGAATCGATTTATTCCATACTCGATCAAGCCTATTTATAAAAGTGTAATCCTATCTATAGAAGGAAAAGGAAAAGGTAAAAGAAAAAAGAAAAATCATATAACTAGAAGGAAAAAATATTAATACCTAGCTTGACTAGGATATAAGCTATATAGAAATATTACTATAATCTGCTATTCTAACTGGTCATTTTGTTTCATATTCTATTTTTTTCTTCTCTCTATTGCAGAAGGGTTCTCACAACACTCACTTTTGCTTACCTCAGGTTTCTTTGGTTCTCATTATTTAATGTCCCTTGGATTTATTTTTATGTTATTTTTATGGGAAGTTCTGCTTGTGTTACATTGCCAAAATGTCTCCAGACTCTTGATGCAGTGAAGAGATTATGCCCAAAGAGAGCTTTATTGATAGGAATGACCCATCAGTTTGATCACCACAAGGACAATGAATTTCTTATGGAATGGTCTGGAAGGTACAATTTATTGCATTTCCTTATGGGCAGTCCTAGAAAGTAGCTTGGCCAAAAAGGCCTCACAAAGTATACTGAGGATCTTAATCATTTGTTTTTGCTTCCAGGGAAGGAATACCAGTTCAGCTGGCACATGATGGGCTACGGATCCCTATTGAACTTTAATGAGGTAAGGTTCCATGGATGATTATACACTTTTCAGAACGGCACTTTTTGTTAGGCAATCGCATTTATAGTTATGTATATGCATAGAGATTATTGGTTACTATTTTAGTTTAGTGTTAAATTAGTTCGCTGCTGCAGCAGAAACTTCTAATGAAATGATTATGAGAAAAAGAATGATAAATAATTATGAGAATGAGAATCTATTAATATCCCTGCTACAATAATTAAGTTAGTGATTTAAACTGTATAGAAAATTATCTTCAAGTAAAGTATAGTATGGCTTCAATTTTGCTTTCCTTTATTAGGGGGTGGGGATGTTGCTTGGAAACAATTCATCGTAACGATCATGTGATGCACGTTACTTGAATAGTGTATGCCACTCAAAAAAATAAGTGAAACCAGTTACTGGGTTACGATACATCTCATACGTTAACTGTGTATTATATAGTATATAGATGTTAGGTACTCTGGAAGTAAAGATAATCGATTAATATTGTGTTGGGAGATTTTGTTTACTTTCAATTCTTGTCACCTCTACCATGTTGCAATCAGATTCGGTAAAGATCACTGATTAATATTGTGCTGGGATATACTTTAATTCTTCTTTCCTTTACTTCTATGTTGCAATGAATTCAGATTTGGCAAAGATCACCTATTAAATTGTTCTTGGAGATTCTGTTTACTTCCGATTCTTGTTGCCTTAACTTCTATGTTCTGTTGATTTTAGATTCGGATTTGGTACTTTCTGGCCTTGAATGGCCTTGTGCAACTGATCTGAAATAGTTTCTATCCTTATCAATCTTGGTGTTTGGTGCTTAGATAGTATTGGACATTTCTTAGAAAGAGATCGAAACTAAAATTATGTCCATTAAACTGTCATTATGATGTTTGGTGTGGTGTGTATAAAATAGGATTGAAAACTACAATAGACAAAACTTTAACTTCGTTTTCACCTTTAATATTGTACAACCCACCTTACCAAATAGGCAATGAATGTTTTGAATGATGCGTGCAGGTTACCTACGAGCAATGTATGACCTGGCCTCTATTTATATTTATGTTTTGCTTTCTGAAGACGGTAAAACGGGAATCAAACATACAACAATTTGAACAATTGCACCACCATCTTACAGAGAAGAAGCAGATGCAGAAGTGTGATGCATACAGGATTAGCAAATATATTGTGTTTTAGAACCAGAGAAGTACAGTTTCGCAGTAGGCCAAGCAAGATGCAGAAGTGTGGTGTATGTAGTTGGATTGTATAACACTGGAGTACGGTATTCTCTGCTTGGTTTAATATTGTCATGTACACAATTGAATTCTGTTATTTAACTTACATTCAAGATTTATTCTAAAATTCCTCTGAGGATTTAGGTAGGTATTATGCTGTCAAGTTAACTCTCACGCATCAGGGCTAGTTATTTACTTGGTGAAATTGTTAATTTTCGCACAAACTCGTTTAATTTTATCTTTGAAACTAGAAGCCTGGGATCTGGGATATGTCTCTCATTTCAAATATCTAGTATCAACATGTGAGTGCTATTTCACATGCTGCAGTGTATGTATGTCCTACTGGAGAGTGAATTTCAAGGTTCTATACAGGTCAATTTTCATTAATTTCTAAAAAAAAAAAAAAANTGGTGGTGTGCATTATTAATATAAAAAATAAATAAAGTAAAATTTAGGAGGGTGTGTTGGGACCTCTAGGCAACAAGCTTACAAAGAATGATAGAATCAATCTAGTGTAGTGGATAGACTTTTATGGACTTTCCAAAGTCTTCGAGGGTCCTAACGTATCAAGGTCATAAAAATTTCAATAATTTTAATTACTTCTAAAAGTTCTTCGTATAATAACTTTTAAGCAGAAAATATAATATAAAATCTCATAAAAATCTCTCATTCAGTTCAAGATTTAAACTGTCACAGAAAAAGGAAGAAAGAAAGAATAAATGTCTTCAATATGTAATATTTCTCTTTCGTTTAACGTTCTTTCCTCTAACATTTCACGAACCCTAGAGCAATTATATAAAAATCAATATATTTCTCTCCCTTGACCTCTTATTATTATTGTTTTATTTTTAATATTTTTTGTTGACCTCAATTTTATACCTCCTGCGTGACCAATAAATTATAAGGCATCTCACGTCCACACAAACCTGATTCCTACACACTTGGGCAAAATGTTAGCCACAAGTGGCTTCCACCCGTGGAAATGAAGTTGGTTGCGTGCACTCCGACAACCAAAATCAGCTTTGGTTGCCAGTAAATGAGTGTGGGGGGACTTTAGACGCAAGCCTCCAATATAAAAATTGGGGTCGACTTTGAGGTTTATGTAGAGAATAATAATAAGAGAGTAAAGTTATGGCTTGAGAGTCTAAACTTGCATTACCTTTGAATGACACATTGTGTGAGCTTTTATAGTGGAATAAGGTGAATGTTGGCCGTTGAATGAAAGTATACATGGCCTTAACCATACGGCTATGACCTCTTGTTAAAGGCATCAATCAATTATAAGCATTCAATGCTGATACTATTTTGTTGCCCATAAACCTGCCATGAGGCTTAGACTTGACCTGGTTGATTGGATTAGGGTGACGGTAGTGATAAGTTGTCACATCAATCACATATCAAAGATTGCGTAAAGGATCTCCTGCTAGCCCCACTTGCAGTCTCTCCTTTGTATAAGGGTTTGATTTTTTCATGTGGGTCGACCCTGTCAAATGGGTTTAGCATCAGATAAATGTGTTCGACCCTTTCATGGGGTTCAACAGACTTTCTCCTGACAAAATGATGTAGAGTACGGGCATAAGTCGGGTGCCACATAGGGTATTCTGAGGCCTCATCAGTCAAGGCATAACAAAAGTCCCCGAAGTCTAAGTATGAATATTTATATAATATGTGGACTTTATGTTGAGATGTATGCTTATGTGAGGAAATAAATGGCCTTTTCTTCGAAACCTAATACTCAGAGGGGGTCTTTTGGTAAAATTGACATGGCGTTGATATGCACCAAGGATGGTTTTGCCTCCAATAATTCCTACTGAGAGGATTATGGAGGTGATGGGAGGTCTCCATAGTGCATGGATGATGCATGATGGGTGGGTTCAATAGACTATAGAATTAGGTAGGGAGCCTCCGTATGGCCAACCTATATAAAGGAAAGTGAGCTAGAAAACCTTTAGGGAGCGATATAGGATCCTTGATAACATTGAGATGTTTGTTCCGACCTCTGAAGAACGAGCCTGTTTTCCTATGGAAGGGTGTCTTGCTGTAAGCGAGACTATCATGAGTGAGAGGATAAAGTTGCCATTGCACCCATTCTTTAGGTATATACTTAGGCATTACAACCTAGTTCCCACACAACTTAGTCTTTCTTCTTTGGAAGGAGATGACTATTGGTGAGGATGTGCCTCCTCACATATTCCAAAACCTTTTTCAGCCTTGAGCTTCCAGTAGGGGAAAGTGGGGTGGTATTGCATGAACCCATAGGCCTACATTTTCCCTTCAATTGGAAGTCGTCTTGGTTCTAGGTTAGGGATTGTTGGCAAACAGTGGAGGGCGATGTGGTACTAGAAATTACTGTATCAACCCGGTGTCGAGATTATAGTAAATTCCCATTTAACAAGGATCTTTATTCACTGTCTTTTTCTTGATCATTCCATTGACTTATGTTTTGTACAACTGCAGTTGATCATTTTGAACTCGATCCGTTTAAGTGGACTATTGTCAGGGACATAACGAGCGGACCATTGAGAAGAGATCCTTCAAAATTGTCGTGGCGAAGTTATCCATTTTCGTCAGACTCTCTAATGGCCAACAAAGGTAAGCAGCCTCGACTTTCATGTAATTTACTTTCAAATTTCGAACAAGTATTAACTCTTCATCTTTCTTGCAAAGCAACATGAGAAGAAAGAATATGTGAAGTCAGACATGTTCTTTATTAAGCGCTTCGGTGAGGCGAAGAAGAAGAAGCCCTAAATACCAGCACTTCAACTTACAAGCATTAGAGAGATGAGTTGTCTAGTCTGTCAAAGATAAATCATCTCCCTTCCATATAGAAGAAGGGTAAAGAAAAGGTCAAGCCTCAGGAGGAGAAGCTTCAAAAGAGAAAGATGACTGTTACAAAAAATACTGAACCTCCTCCTCCCCAAAGCGCCAGACTACCAAATACAAATCAACAAAGAAGCCCATCGCGGCGAACCCCGTATCCTCCATAAAAATAATAGACGTCGAGGAACAAGTCGAAGAGATGGGTGGCTTAATAAAAAGGAGAATGGGTAAGGAGATGTCCAAAGGAAGGGCCTCTGAAGGAAAGACCCAAAATTTCATGGGGGCAAGTCTGATGAGATAGCCCAAAATTTTGAAGATGCTCACCGTCGAGGTCCAGGCGACTACGAGAATTCACCACAAGAATTGGACAAACAAGTGTTCTTCGTACGCTAAAACATGTGACTCCGTTGACATGGTCGAAGCTGGCCTCACTTTGCAGGCTCGCTCACAAGGCTTCTTTCTCAAAGCCTAGATGGATATGAGGAGACTGTAAAGACTCAATAAGGAGTTTTTTCAAAAGGTAGTTAATGCGAGACATAATCTTCGGCTCGCGGGTCGGCTCATTTATATTCCTAGATTAATCACCTTATGTTCGGATGATCAATATAGCCATGGTACAACAAAAAGTTAGAATATTAGAAATTTGGACCATTGGACCTTTTCAATAGATCGCCACTCTCGATTGACCGCCATCGATTGACCATCAGTCAACTGCCTTGGTAAATTTTATCAATTTTTACGTTTTGGCCTCATTTGATCTATTTCGAATATTTTGACAAATGTCGACATCTGAAAGGTGTTTTTAAACAAGTTTTCATGGTAAATGAAGTTTTAAAAATATGATCTAAATATGAGCGTCATTTTGAAAATCAATTTTACTTTTGATTAAAACATTTTATGCAAGTGATAATTAAAATAACTTTTAGTGCACAAAATGATTTTTGAGCTTTTATGATTCATTTCTAAATATCAAAGTATTACTACCTTTACATTTGAAATAAGAAATCTATTCTTTGATTTTGTTTCGAAGTTTGGCTTTTAGGCTCTCGTTTTGATCTTTCTTTGACGTTTATCTTTTAAGATATTTTATTGAATGACTTGTCTTAAATGTGTGATTGCGATCTTGGCCATCTTCATGAGTCCGATTTGTGATAGTTTTGATTTTGATCTTTTGATGATCATCGATCAATTTATCATAGACCATAATCACTTTAAATTCAATTGTTAGAAAACAAGATTAATTTGTTTATTATAATCAAAACTTTAAAATTATAATCAACCATAGGTCAACACATAGGTGGTGGCATTCCGTTTCACACATCCATCCAAAAGAGAGTATTCATGTTGAGGCCTCCTCTTTAAGCTGAAAGAGCTTCTCTATTGGTGACTTGCTCACAATAAGTCATCACATCCGTAAAACGGGCTAAGTAACTTTTCAAGGTTTTGCTTGCATGTTGCCTCATATCCTGCAGACGTTGAATGGGGGCGGCTCCTTCCTTGCTTGATAGATATGGGTTCAAGAAAGCTTTTTTGAGATCTGGACAGCTCCTAATACTCCCAGTTGGTATACGGCTATACCATATTTCATCAGCCCCTGTAAGTATGAAGTGGAAGGCTCTACACTCAAGAACAGGCGAAGCTCCTCTCAAGCTCAAGTGAGTCTTGTAATTGTTAAGATGTTTTGCTCGATCGCCCTTCTCCTCATGCTTGGGGATTTTTGTTGGTACGAAGTGGTTGGGAACATGGGCGTTCCTTAACTCTTGAGAAAACGAAAGACTCTTATCATCATCTTATGGTTCAAAAGATTTGTATGGGCCATCTGAGTCTTCCTCCTCAGCCTAGTACCGAGATGGCTGTAATGTGCCATCTTGGTTTCTCAAATTTGCAGCGTCCATTCTTTCTCGCCTATATCTCTGCCTAATTTGCAGCGGAGGGGCTTCTCGGGACTCATAGCTATGCCTATATCCCTATCGCATTTTCGTAGTAGGTGGTTGTTGAGATCTATTTCTAGGCATTGATGGGCCAATCCGTCAAACACGTTGGATGACCTTTGGGGTCCACATTTTTGTGCAGGTTCCGGAGGGAAGTTTTCTTCTTTTTGGGATAGGTCATCAACTGGCTGTTCGAATATGTAATTAGTTGATTTATCCACCTCAGCTTCCCTTTCATTGGGCTAGCCTCTCTCTCTTTGTCCTCTTAGAGTAAGCCATTTGGGTATGTTCTTCCTCATTTTGTTGGAAAGCATTTTGTTGAGGCATTTGATACCCAGCTTATCCCTGCATTTGCACAAGTAATTGGTGTATGGCAATATTCTATTGGGCGATACTCTTCATGTTGACGCCATTTCCTCAACCTCTCTTGCAAGGCGTATGATAGTGACACTGCCTCGACAGTGTTAATGATAGGGTCTATGAACATTAATATTAGTTCGGAAGACTTCTTCTTCAGAAACCACATGTTGGCCCCTTGGATAGGACCCATAATGGCTGCAACTCATGGTATATAAACAACTTGTGTGTTGAGTGATACTCTAAATAGCGCTTTTTCAGCTCTTTCGCTTGTTTATTTAAGAACAAGGACATTTCTTCAAAGGTGGAGCTTGAAACATTTCTTTCACCAATGACTTCTACCCAAGGATGTTCGTACTTAGTGTGGTTTTCTACATACAGGGCCAATCTGTTGACCTCAAATTTTGTACCTTCATCATGGCAAACAGATCCCAAGGCCTCTAACGTCCATGGAAATCTAATTCCTACACAATTAGATAAATCGTTAACCACACGTGGCTTCCTCCAATAGGGATGGAGTTCGTCGCGTGCACTTTGACGGTCAAATCAATTGGGGTAGAAAGTAAATGAGTGTGGGGGACTTTAGACACACGCCTTCTATGTAAAAAAGGGGTCGACTATGGGGTTTGTGTAAAGAATAATAATAAGAAAGCAAAGCTATAGCTTGAGAGTCTAAACTTGCATTATCTTTGATTGGCATATCGTGTAAGCTTTTATAGTAAAATATGGTGAATGTTGGCAGTAGGATAAAAGTATATGTTACTTTATCCCTGCGGCACGGACCTCTTGTCAAAGGCATCAATCAATCATAAGTATTCAATACTAATACCATTTTGTTGCCCATAAACCTGTCATGGGGCTTAAAACAATAGGGTGACGGTGGCAATGAGTTGTCATATCAATCATTTACCAAAGATTGCGTAAATGATCTCTTGCTAGCCCCCCTTGCAGCCTCTCCTTTGTATAAGGGTTCTTTCATGTGGGTCAACCCAGTCAAATGGGTTCGACTTTAGCCAAATAGGTTCAGCCCCTTCATAAGGTTCGGCAGATTGTCTCCTGTCAGAATGACATGGAATGAAGGCCCAAGTTCGAGTGCCACGTAGGGTATTATGGGGCCTCGTTAGTCGAGGCGTAACATTCTCATTTCAATTTCCTCCCTTCTTTTTCATTTCTTCTGTTCTATGAAAAATAGATCAATGTGTGAATAAATTTTTTTATAAGATTTTTCACATTTTTCTCTTTTTCATTGTTTCCTCTAATTTTTCTATGAAAAATATTATTTTTTAATTAAGTTTTATAAAAATTGATTGAATTGTAGTTAAAATTTTATACATTGTTTTTTGTTTAATTTAAGAATAAAGTTATTTGTACAATTTTTGTTGACAACGTTGTTGACAATCCCCGTCTTGTCAAGATCCGTGCTATTGATTTAAAAAACAGTTTTTAAAATGGATAGTATACATTCCTGCTAACTCATGGTTGTACATACATGTTGCTAATATTGAACATTAAAGATTTCTTTTTATTTTCGTCAAAGAGTATTGAAATGTGTTGTAAAAGGAAAGTAAATTAGGGTTTAACGTGAATAACGATTGTACCGCTGTAGCCCTATAAATTATTACCATTGTATGCTCGATTCTTACATATAAATATAGGGCTTTGGTTCTTAATAAATACACACAAGTCTATTGACTTTTCTTATTTTTTTTCTTCTTATTCTCTCTTTTTATAACACGTTATCAGCACGATAGCTTTATTTTTTTAAAGTTTAGCTAATATATGGGTGTGATTACGAGAAATTGGATAGGGTTGCCGACACGGATTTCACTGGCCATCTTTAAGACTCTTTCAGCAATTTAATTCTACATATCCAATCTTCATTGAACAGGAATCAACTTTGGTAACAA
>CAIGRB010123657.1:49373-75918 GCA_903798255.1 Fraxinus quadrangulata | reverse complement strand
CTCCGGTTAAATATCGTCGAAGTCGGTACACGTGTCGCGAGTCCGATATCGACATCTGTTGGCTCATTTTTTGAGGCCAACAATTGTAGTTTAGATAATTAGGCCCACTACCCTCCAAATCTAACAAATTAGAATAATACTCCTAAAACTAATTAAAATCTTTACCTTGTAATCAATACGTTCAAAACCCCTCCCTCTCCTCCCCCCCTCCCCCCAAACCCCAAAAACATCAGAAATCCCCGAATGAGAACTCGTGAATTTGATCAAAACTCCCACCACCAGATCTCCATTATCCTTTCCCGCATTCTTCATCTCTCCCTTGCTCTCTCATTCGTCTCTATTTTCTAGTGAAGTATTTTGGCAATTTCTATTTATTTCCCAAAATGTCGAATGAGGTTGAGGCCATTTCATCTTGAGCTGTACCCAGAAAATTGAAGCAGATCATGTTTCTTTCTCGGTCATGTAAAGCTTTAACAAATATTTGGATAATTTAGTTTAGAAATTGAATTTGCAACTATAATAGAGGTTGAGGACTAGGGCCATACTTGTGTTTCGCAAGGCTTGAGGCAAACTTCAGAATTTGGACTCTTAAATCATAGCATGCAATCAATTTTTTTTCATTTATAAGAGTTTTACGGAACTAAATTTGTTAACTTAAAATCAACAATAAACAACAAATAAAATGAAATATTCAAAATATTTATATTATGGTCAAATAATAATGCAAAAGTGTGTTAAACGATCACTTAAATACGCTAATTGAAGTAACTCAAATAACTTAATAGCTAATACTAACTGAAATTTGAGTGTAAAAAGCGTTCAAATTAGTTTAAGAAAAAAAAGATTAAAAAATATGAATTTTTTTGTAAAAGTATTGTACCAACTCATAGCATAGACCATAGTTATATATAATAGATGAAATAGAGTGGTAGACCATTTAGGAAAAAAATAACAATGTCTAACAATTAAAAATAGTGAATGAACCAAAGGGAAAAGGCAAATTCATAAAAATGATAACGTAAATACATACATAATAATTAATTAATGGGTAGTACTATATTCATGAATCTCTCGTAAGTCATAATTCATTAACAATAATTGAATGAATCCATATATACCATCATCAAGTTTTAAAGAAAATCACAATAAAATTTTATTGAACCTACGCCTCCTATTTCATGTGATTAGACTGAAACCATACAAGTTTTGTGGAGATATTGGCAAATCTTACATGACAGATCAATCTGATTATCAAAGAAAAGAAAAGAGCATCCAAAATGTGCAAAACATGTTCAGAAAGCAGGTGAAAATTTTGACACAAAAAAGGGGTATAGAGTGCACTCAAATTGGCAGCAATATTGATGCATATCATTACTTTTGTTACACAATGGAATATGTATTCCTAATTCAAACTCTGCAGTAACCCCAAAACCATAATACTTACACTCGACACCAAAATAGAGATCAAATAACAGAGAAATGCAAATCTAATGAAGCAAAGCAAATAATCTCATGAACAAATCAATTATCAAAAATACTTGTATGAACAACAAAACAATTTATTTATATAATTTTCCAAACTATTAACCTTCAGCGGCCTTCTGTTTTTTACATGACCATAAAATATAGAGTTTTCCAAATAAAAAAAAATGCGCGCACACAATATATAAATGAATAGAAATCTATGAAAATGTTTTTTTTTTAAATCGATTAATCTAAAAACTGTAGCATCTGTAAAAGTCATCAGAAACTAATAGAAATTCAGATATACTAACAATTAATTAATTTTCGCTTCAATCATAAATAAAATAAATTTCAATAAAACATGGGTAAATCAACAAAAATAAAAATAAAAATAAAAAAATCGAGCAATTTAACTTTACATGTATACAATATTGTTATTTGATTTACGTTATCATAGTTGAAGAAGCCTCATTGTTTGGAGCAAGAGTGAACGTCGAGTATAAATGGGTAGGATTTTGGAGAAGTTGCGAATTTAAGAGGAGGTCTAGATTTTGATTTAGCAGGACAATTATTGAAGATTTTGAATGTAGTTAGTGGGTTTTATTTCCTTCTTCTTTTCTTTTCTTTTTTTTTTTTCAAAGAAAGGAAACAAAAATTTATTTTTTGCCCCTTAAGGAGTTGGGCCTGAAGCGGCGACCTCTTCAGTCTCCCCTAAGGTCCGGCTATGTTGAGGACCAATTTGCTCATTTTTTGTCTTTATTTCAGGATGTTGAAAGGTAGAGGTATAGAAGAGATAATCCTGATTCCATAGATGAGAATCTTGATGAAGTGTCTAAGATCAAGCATGCACATTGAGGAGTCCATGAAGTTTGATGTGTGAGTGATGTTGACATACGAAAATATCAGGTATTTGCTCAAACCTTGCACCAGTTGCTCAAACCTTGCACCAGTCCCAAGGATTTGGAATTGAATTCTGGTTTGCGAGGTTAAGAGCCACGACTTCTGGATCCGACCTTTTGATGCTTTAGCTGGTAGAGTTGATGAACATTACTTGTATAGTTAGCTGCGGTAAATTGACTTAAAGATACTTAACATTTTGATTAATGTTTTGTTAGTGAACTCACTTAAAGATGCTTGACACTGTACGGAGAAAGAAGAGGAACGGTGGTTGTATCACCTTTTTCCTGTCATTTTATTGAACTGATTTCAATGTTTTAATTAGTGTATCACTTTTGAATTTTTGTCACTATTTTAAGTGTTTGTAACTCTTTTGAATTTCTGTCACTTTTTTCGTATTTGTCACTTTTTTAAAGTGCGTGTTACTTTTTTTGTTACTTTCTTGAAATTTTTATTAACAAACATTGCTTTTTAATAAAAATTACATTGTATAATAAAAAAGTGACACTTAACTTAAAAAGGTGACATTACGTCACTTTTATTTTTTTTATAAAAAGGCGACATTTTGTCACTTAATTTTACATAGTATTTTTTACTTCTTTTGTCTTTTTTTTTCCTTTGAGTGACATTACTTTTCAATAAAATTTAATAAAAGGTGTGACACTTGACTTAAAAAAGTGGCATTGTATCACTTTTTAATTAAAAAAAATGTGAGTTAATTTTATATAATATTTTTTACTTTCAAAATATTTTTCATATGATTTTTCAAAAGATCCATAATTTTAAGGGTATTTTTGTAAATGACCCAATGTAATTTAGGTTGGAAAAGTGTAAAATGCTAAAAATCTTTTATTTATTGGGCTCCAAAATTGTGTTGATTTTGGGTTGAAATTGGTTTAATTTTGGAACCAGGCTTAGGCTAAAAAATATGAAAAAATTTACCTTCCTTATTGGATCTGGGCAAGAGTTGTACCGGTCCAGTCCAGTTGCCCCCGCCCCCCCAATCCGCTCATGCGTGGTGTTTACATTGCATGCCGACCATCCTATTGAACAGATACAATTAATTGAACTTCAGGATTGGACGCAATCAAGTCGGTCGATGAACATCAAAGAATTTATTACGAAGAGCCAACCATTCTTCCACACCTCTAAATTCAAGCCACGAAGAGCCACCTCATATAGCATTGTTATTCAAAGTAGGAAAAGCAAATGAAACGAATGTAAATAGTGCAAATAAGAATTTCAACTTTCACGTAACCGAGCAGTTAAAAAATCTATTCTAATTGTAGAGACGCCAAGAAATCATGATACATTTGGCAGAGAAGATTAGATCATACAAAACATTAGATAAACAGATTAAAGTGCTAGCACTGGATGCAGTTCCACAATCCTCTACATTTGTATGAATACAGAATATGGATATACAAGAACATGTCCCCTATATAAGGAGATTACAGCTAAAAGTAGCAAGTTTCCTGTGATAGTGAAGTGCCTTCTACAACACAAGGAGGATCAAGAAATTAGAAACACTTGAAAACAATAAAACCTAGTATTCTGTTCTTCTCGGCTTAATTTATCTAAAGAATCTAATCACACCCACAATTCCTATCACTTTTCAGCTTTCTATAAACCTCTCTCCAACTTCAGTCAATTTTCTCTTCTTCTTGGGGTTAAATATTGCCATAAAACCATTAGCCTGTTCAGATTGCACCTAATATCATCCCAAGAAAGGACGCCCGTGTAACTTACCTTTGTTTCCATGGTGGTGTGTAATGTTTCAAAGGGAAATATTCCCACCCACCATCTGGTTCTTTTCGTTTCTCGCCAACTGAACTGATGGAAGGTTGGGAATAGTACCTCAACTGCTCATCAGTTGACATGAATGAACCTGAATTCGACAAGAGTCCCAAGCCTGCAGGGCCCCTACTTCCACCTTCCAATATTAGCCTGGAGTCAAGATCAAAACTACCCTGCGATGGCATGACCCCATTTGAAGGAGTTGAGGAAGTCATACTTACGAGGAATGGTGGCTGAGAAAATGCAGGTGGTAAGGCTGATGCAGAGCCCACGATTTGAGGAACAACAGGTGCACCTCTAGAATCCACCATGTAAGGAATGGGGGCAGCAACCCCATACATTGTGGAGAAAGGCATAGCATGACCTGGTGAAATGCCATTGTAGTTGTATAAAGTAGAATGGGAATATGGAGGTGCAGATCCCATCCCAATAAAACTACCAGTTCTGGCGAAGTTAACGTCAAATGCAAGCTCTGGAGTTCGGCCATTTGGCAAGTGCAGAGTACGAGGAACGGAATCACTACGTTTGACCTCCACTCTTGTGCCCATGATAGATATTACAGAGTCGTCTGACTTTAATTCTCCAGAAGCATTTAAATTTTGAGGTAACTTAGTTAAATTTGAATGATCTGAATAATCGTTGAGAAAAGACGGTTGGTCATTAAGATCAAAATTCCTCAAAGAAGGTTGCTTCAGTGACGATGAAGAAGAAAGAGGTTGAATCTGATGGCTATTTCTCTTGGGAAAAAGCTGTTCGTTGATCTGCCTATCTGATGGGACATCACCATCTTCACTTGCTCTATTAAGATCCAACTCAAGACGCTCTGATCTTGAGTTTGCTTCCACTGAAGATTCCCCAGAAAGAAGAGTGGAAGATACTGGAACATGTTTATTTGGTAGGTCTCCTATTCTGCCATCTTCACTCTCAGCTATATTCAGATCAATGTCAAGACATCCATGTCGCTGCTTTGAACTGCTGCTTTCCCCAGTAGAAAGATCCTTATCACCTTCAGGAATCCGGCGAGGTGATGCTGCATGGAAAGCGCTGGTTGCAGCTGAACCTTTCCATCCAAACTTCCCCTCAAATTGCAATGGAGCAGCAGGTAATCCAGGAGCTGCGGTTGCCCTTGAAGCAGAAACTATAGAGACAGTAGAAATTTGATTCCCCGGGGCATCCGTATCTTCTGAATGAACTTCTTGATTCAGATCAAAATTGCATAGGCTTCTCACCGTGTTTGCTTCTTCTTGAGCCACCTCAGTGACCTGAGAGGATTCCACATCTTGTGTGTCGTTTATTTGCTCAGCATCAAGGTTTTCACTACTAGTTGCAGAGTTTTCTTGCATTGGCGAAGCTTCAGCAGATAGATCTGGGTCCTGGGCCACATGCTCAGATGAGCCTTTGCTGGCATGGGATCTTTTTCCACTTACAATGTCTGGGCTACCCGGCTCCTGTACTTTACCTTCTGGTGCTTTCTCAGAAGAACTGCAACTTTGTTCTCTAAAATCTTTATGTTCTCTCTCCACTTCTATGGCAACTTGCCGAGCAACTTCTAATGGATCTAGAATCCCATAGTCTAATTCAACAATAGATTTCTTGTTGGTCATACCAGGTTCTCCGTCAGTTCTGTTTTTCCTAAAATCATAATTATTTGCCAGAGCATCATCACTTCCATCACTATAATGCTGGTCGTCAAACTTGTCAATCCCTCCCTCATCTTCAATCTTCAACAAGAATGTACTTGAATTTTTGGGATTTTCCCAGCTTTGCTCACTGGTGGAGGAGTTTTGCAACATAGTGTCAAGTTCATCATTTTCTTCAGTTCTCCGTGCACTTGGGGTTCTGCATTGAAATGAACATCCACCATCATCGACTGCATCCTTTCCTACAGAGTCAATTGTCCTCGCATCAACAGAAGATGAACTTTTCTGGAGAGAAACTTTTTCCGTAGCAGCAGACAGTTTCTGTAAAACTGATTCAATTGCAGAACTTGATGCATCAGCAGCTTCAGAAGTTGAAGAAAAGGGTTTATCTCCTAATGGCTTAGATTCATCAGGTAAGCCAAATTTCTCTGGTGAACTTTCAATCTTTGCGGTCTGCATTATATCACGAGCCGACTCCAACTCTTTCAAATCAGTCTGATCATCAAGAAAACCTTGTCTTGAAACCACTAGACTGCATGAATCAACTGAGGCAGTACCTGTAGGATGACATGCAAGAGGCCCCATTAAGATGGAGCCATTTTCATTAGCAGGCTTTGAGAAAGAAGGCAAGCCAACATGATCTGAAGTTCTATCATTCATAACTGGGTGGTCCAAAATTTTGTCAGAAGTTTGTGCACTTTCAACATAGTCAGGTTCAAAAGCATTGAAACTTTTAGATGGCACAGGGTCATCTTTGGTCGACTGCTGACATTTTTCTTCGCCCACACACTCTCTTGAAATTAGAGCACCTACTAAAGAAGATTCCGAGTGTCTACTATCTCTCACACTATCGGCAGTTATTTGCATGTCATTATCTGTCAGAGGCCCAACTCTTTCGATTTTCATTGAAGATGCATCGCTGCCTCTATCTTTTTCCCAGCTATCCAACAAGGCTCGAGCTCTATCCAGGACTTTGGAACTATTATGACCAAGAAGATCCCTCACAGTAGTACAGATGCTTGAAAAAACCAATTTCTCATTGTCTACGTGCAGCTTTTCAAGTGCTTGCAGTAAATGAGAAATTGACTCTTCGACAAAACTCTCACCTGTTTCATTGCTGAACTTCTGGGCATCCTTCAACCATTTATCAATAAACTGAAGCCCATCTAACTGAACAAAAAGATCAAGACAGTCCTTGTTTTTGGTGGCAGCTATTGTTCTTGCAACTGCAGACTGCTGCCTAGTTGCATCACCAACATTCAAAATACAATCTCTATCTTTCTGCAGAACAGCCACAAGTTCCCTTACTCGAGAAGGGGCTGAAAGCCCATCATTCATCTCAGTCAAGGTGAAAAAATCGCCAAGTGACATAATTTCTCACAAATTAGGAGTCCAGCATGCTATATCATTTCCCTGCATTTTACTAGGAATCCACTGCAAAACATCATATTAACTACACGTCACAAACATAGTAATTCCAAAATCTTAACAACCAATTGACAGAAAAAGACGTTGAAATTCAAGCAACATAGTGAAACATTTTTGGAGCTTCATGGTTAACAATGTGATTGAATGGAGGAAACATAGAACACCCACAGCAAGACTAGAAACATTTACTTGTAAATTTCCCAGGTTCATAGTTGGATGTTAACAGAGTTGAATCGTTAGATAATTTTTGAAATACATGGTAACATAGCAAGGATGTCAATGATATCAAGCATTTTAAAGTGCTTTATCTTGAACCGTCTCAATATTATCCGTATTTGAAGTAGAATAAGACCATCTAAACAAACAGTGTTAACAAATCCACATTGAGAAGCACTAGGATCATGCTCGATCTCAATGTTTTGATGCATTCACATGGGAATGAGCCCTCAGAACTATTTCCGTCCAAGTTTTTTCGGAAAGACTTGCCAAAGACCACATAAATGATTACAAAAAGTCCAAAGGTTAACTGTAATTGCATAGGAATAAGACTTTCAGAACAAAGGGCGCTTAAGAAGATACCCCAAAAAAAAAAGATTTTGCACCAAGGGTGGATAGGGAATCTTTTGAAACCAGGGATATAAAATCATCTTGATTTAAAATTTACTTTTGCTCAAGGTATAACCAACTTAACAAAAGGTACTACTATCAATTACTTGTTTCCTCAACCCAAAAACTTCAAATGCCCATTACCTACTCACTTCTGAAACCACAGTGCAAGATCATCTCATACAACTAACCTTATAACCCCAAAACATCCAAATTCAAGATCGTAGAAAAGAGATTATAAGTACATAGCAAAATTAACGCCATATATACCAGTGAGGAGGCGAAAGAGCAAACTAAACTGTTGCAATTTGTAAGTGTTTGAATCACCCAATACAACATACATACTGATGCAGCACTTTATATATAACACAAGAATACAGAAGTTAGGGAAGGGGAATCTTTTGCTTTGGTAATGTCCCCCTTTCCTCAGAAAGGAGAATAGGAACAAAATAAACTTAAAAGAACATAATTGCAAAAATAGATATCTTTATTCTTTCTTTCCTATACACCTACTTTATTTAGAGAGAGAGAGAGAGATGAACTAATGATGTTTAATTCTTTCTCGTAATAGAAAATGATTGGTTAAAATAGCCACGAGAAATTTCTTCAAAAAAGAGTTTTTTCAAATTCAAGGATGAAGTTATTAATCAAAAGGCGGACAAGGAGAGGCCATGGGGAAAAGAAAGAAGGATTGGAAGAGAAAATTTCAATAATATTTGTATTTATATTCAGCTAGTGTAAAAATCCTACATGTGCTTAGTTGAAAATTTGAAATCCCTAGTAAATAAGAAAAACTACCAAATCAATACAACAAAAATATCAGTATAACAAAAATAAATCAGGGCTTGTTCGGAATTATTGATATTTTGGTATTATATTAAGTTGCAGAGAATTAAAAAACTAAGAAGCTCCATTTTTAGGCTCCTGTACAAACAAGGAACAGTAGATGCTATGTGCACTCGCTTGCATAAGTGCATGTATCCGAATCCATATGTGGTGGTCTCATTTTACACTATCACGTGGTTACCAATGTAGGGGGAGGAGAGCCCATGCCAAGCAACACAATAAAGATGAAGATGTAGATGTGGATGTGGATGTAGACAAGTGTATTTTCACTCAGAAAGAGTGTAACACAAGAAGTGATGCATGAAATAATTGCACAAGTATGAATTATTGATTCCTAGAACCACGAGAAACAATTCATGTTAGGAGATACAATCAATCAGATCTATGCCCAAAATTGTAAAGAATGCACTTCTAACCAAGGATTAAAGCACATTAATATCTCACAGAAGTGAAACTTCCCTATGGTTCAAAGTCCCCTTCCATTGATCCAACTTTAATTTTAAATGCATCTTATATTTCAGCCTGATGCTCTACTACCTAAAAATTTTGTAATCAAAAGACCAAAATAATATGATTTATTCAGTAAGAAAAAGAAGTTAAGCAAGTTGATTGCTGAAATTAAGCAACAGCCTTTCAATCCAATTAGCAATTATGATTAAAATTTAACAGTTTAAGATCGTATAATGATCTACATAAATACAATAAAGCCAGAATTATTCAGCATAACATTCACCAGCATTGATTTGCCTTATTGATCAATGTCCAAGCAACAATATCAAAGTGTGGTTCCCAGAAAAATAAAGAAATGAGATTCAATGTGAACTCTGAAACCGAAAGGATATTCAGAAGAAAATGTAAATAATTACCTGATTCACATAATAAAACAGTATAAAAATTGCCGCAAGATTGAATTACACTTAGCCCAACCACAGAAAAAAAGCAAATCTAAGGTTTTCCATAACCAGAAAATAAAAAAACTCAAAATTTTTACCCGGCATAACAGACAAAATGCGTGAAAATCTGACTTTGAAAGCGAAGTACGAGGCCAAATATTAAACTGAAACCCTAGATAATTTTTTCCCCCTCAACATTAGAGTTAGCGCGTGTAACGTGTTCATATATGCATCACTAATAGGAGACGTATACAAAAGAGATAATTAGGATTATGGTAATTAGTACAGCAAGTAGCAAATTAGAAACGCTTCAAACCATAACACAGCCAGAAATTATTCAAAACATCATAAAAAAAATTTACAGAAAATAAAATGGAGTTTTACCTCGTTCTAAAATTCGGAAAAAACCCCTGAATCCAAGCTCCAGCTCTTAATTCAAACCCAATAAAAAACTCCAATTTTTCCCATCTCATAAACCCTTTGCAGCTGAAAAAATTACAAAAATTGAGGGGAAAAAAATCAGATTTTTCTCTCTTTCTCGATTTACCAGAGACCCGTTTTGACGTTTCTACTTCCCGGCGCTGAATTTTCCTTTTTTACTAATCTGAAATATTATTTATTTTTTTCTTAGAAGGTTTGCTGGTTTGGTCTGTTAGATCACAAGTAGGTACACGTGCCACGCGTGTGAGCCCCCCAGAGACAACCCAGATTACGCGGGCCGGCCCCGCCATGTTAAAGGCCTGGGTGACTGTGACATGTCTCAAATACTTAGATCCAAACCCATAATTTGAAACAAATCGGTCTAAGAAGCCCCAACCCGAGTAAAAAATAAATATAGCCCATATTTTAGCCTCATTATTTCAAAACTTATTTTTTTTAATTACACATTTTTTCAATAAAATAATTTTACAAGTAAATTAATTTTTTTTTTCTACTTTCTAATTATACATCAAAAAATCATTGTTACAATATATATTTTCTCAAAAAATTAGACTCAAACAAAGGCATAATGTTTTTAATGGGTTTTTTTTGTAGAAAATTTATGGATAAATCATAATTTTCTTATCTTAATTAGAAAAAAAGTATGGACCATATGCAACAAGTGAAAGTATTGATTTCACGATCTGAACTAAAAAAATAGTTGTTAACCAAGAACAAAAGAAATATTATTCGAATACTATTGATTTTGCTTAAAATTTGAATGTTAAGTTCCGCATTGACAAAAAGATAATTAGGATAAAAGGTGTACTATTAAATCCGCAGCCATTAGGAACGTATGCCATCAAAAAGAATTTTATTATTGGGTATTTTTCGTATTTTTATATATTTTAAGAGAATGAAAAAATTGGGACTAGTTCGTGCAACTGACCAAATTTATTGAATTATTATTATTATTGAATAGACGGTGCGTGACTTTCGCAGTTGAATAGACGGGCTGAACCCGAATTGACCCGTTGATGGGGATTGCACATGCAGGTGCCGAGTTTGTAGTGATTCGGGTTGACGGGTATGGATACTTGAACCAAATCGGGACAAAAAGAAAGCAAATAAAAAAAAAAAGAGTGTCAAATCAAAGTTAAGAGGGAATTGGGCACTTGTATAAAGAAAAGGAAAGGTGGAAACAGTCTTTTCTGAAAAGGACATGACCTTAATGACCCCACTTCTGTCACGTGGGCTCACAACTCTCATTATTTTTCCTTTAAAACAAAATAAGCCATGTTTGATAAAAATAAAAATTATCGAGTGTATAGGGAGCGTGCACAATTTGTAGTGAATTGGAGTTTATCGAGTACGTAGCGAATTCCATTACGAGGTACATGCAGTAAAATATGCTAGGCAAAATAATCGCTCTGAAGCAAACTTCTCGTTTGGATCAATGTATGTATGAACTCCAACAAAATTCTGAAGATTACGTCGAGCTAGTATTATTATTTTTCTCGCACTTTTCCAGCGGCATGCAATGCAGCAAGTTAACAAGCATTAATTGTAAAGCCTTTTGATTATTACGACTTAAAAGTACTTCAAGAAAGTTAGGAATCAGAAAAGTAAAAAAAAAAAAGTCGTTGAATTTAAAGAGAGTTTGTCCCACTAATCTCAAAGGCTTCCAAATTCTTTGTATTTAAAACTTTTGACTCATTACTCATAACAACTTCAATTCGTGGTCAGAAATAATAATTATTTATTTCTAATGGAACGACAACTTCGGTGCACCAAATTTTTAGATTGTGACGTGCTATATGTTGAAATATCTTTCAATAAAATCTAAATTTCGTTTTTATTTTATTTTAATAAAAATAATTCATTGATTATGTTTATAAATTATTTAGTTTTTAATTATAAAATTACAATGGCTCTCTTTCACCTTTACTTTAGAGCTGAATGATTTTTCGAAAGGATTTATTTTATTAAACGACAGCTCAAAAATATAGTCATGAAAATAGTTAAGAAAAATTCAAAGTATGGAATAATTATGTTCAGAATATCCTAGCAAAATCATTTGCTTAGTACACACGAAATTACTTCATTAATGCTTAGTGAAAATTATGTTTTTACTATTTCTAATTAAACGTATATTTCCGACAAGGCGATATTTCAAAATACAATCTCTACTTAATTGTGCTTATATCTTGATAAATCTGCCCTCATATAGTGAGGGTGGTCTTAAGTCTTAACTCTCTTGAGGGGTGGTTTTCTTGAAATTTCTACTTACTCACGTGGTTTAATACTTCAATGTAGAGTTGCTTGTTGATCCTAAGCAATTCAGAGTTCAAAAACTCGAGCAATCTTGATTTTTCATGATATGGTCGGTTTTGGTATTCGAGTTGAGATTGACATATAACAAGGATGCTATTTGAATATCACGAAGCAATAGACCTACGGAATCGATAAGAAAGTGGAGTGGTGATAAACATAGACACGTGTTATAGTCTAAGTCAGTGATCGTGAAGAATTGTTACAGTTGGGATGGTTTCAAATTAGAATAGTAGTAGTAGTTGTTGTTGTTCCATTTCGAGCAAACAGTCAAAATATAAATTGTGTAATTTATATGTTAGCATGGAATAGAGATTCTATAAAGCTAAAGCATTAAAGATTGTAACTATTGTTTCTTAGTAGATTCTTTTTACTTTTGCATGCTTCCCAAGTTGTGTGGTTTTACCATCTAAATATAAGAATAACGTCATCTAATATTAGTGATGTCAAAACACCCTGGTATGATGTGATAAGTTTAATGAGAAGTTCAATTAAATAAGTCATTTTATTATATATCTCATTTAATGTCGTATTAGTGCCACCTAAATTGATATTTTAACACCAATAATATTAAATATCATTACTTTAAATATAATGTTCTTATGCTTTATCTAATATTTATTCGTGCGTGATTATTTTGCCATCTAAAACGTTCTCGATGACTTTTTAATATTCATTGATAATATTTGTAACTAATTAATATGTTTACAAACTGTAGCTTTGCCTGAAAATTGGTAGATAAATATATTGAGTCTCAAAAACAGATCGATGTTCTTTAGAGTGTCTTAATATTCTGAAATGTTGAAAATTAAATTGTTCAGACATTCAAGCTCACATCCTAATCTTTTCAAATCTAGTGGTCAACATTTGTAACTTAAAGTTCTTAACAGCTTGAATTCCTGAATGTGTGGTCTGTAAAACATCTCAAACCTCTTCACCAACCTCACACATAGACATACGTCTAAGTTCTTGTAGTGACACAGTTATAAATAAAGCATGTAAAGTCTTATTATTTCAATTACACCCATCTAAATTAGTTTTTGACCAATTAGCTATAGGATCATTAACGGTGCTAGAAAGGGCAATCCAACTATTCACTACGATCAACCAATTTTCACTGTAGACAATAAGAGTTTACAATATGATCCAACCTAAAAAATTCACTAGACTCACTAATCTAATTCTTACAATCTTCAAGACTCGTTGGAACGTACGTTACTCACGCATGCTCCCGATATTTTGGAATTGTCTATATTCTGTGGATTACTAAGAATAACTTGTTCTTGTATTCTTTCTATACTTTTGATCCAACCTCTCCAAATTTTCAGCAATTTCTAAAAGCTATTGATAAAGTACATTCCTGATTATATATTTAGGAAGTGTGTGTTTTGGATTATATGATTTTTTTCCAATTTGTGGTTAATTGATCTCAAGATATAGAATTGTTCGTTGATCTCCAAATAATGTTATGAAGGTAGAAAATAATGATCAATCACACTTTTTCACGAAGTAGGACTTTGGTATTTATAATATGAAGGTATTGGGTAGTATACAATAGATAGAACTCTTGAAAATCGCGAACTAGGGTTTCACGTATAACACCATTGCTCGAGCGTCAGGTTAGTGTCAGATGAGAGACAGGTGTATCGCTCAAGTGACATGCTAGCATAATTTCGACGACTCTTTCTCTATATTCCATACTCGAACCCAAAGATTCCTAATTCATCTATACATCACCACAAAAAAATCCCTTGACTTTTAAGACTCTTTTATAATAATCATTTTATCTAAAAAATTGTCAATACAATTTAAAACCTAACACTGTGAAATTACAATTCCTTTTGGTGAGTCATAAATCAAAATACATCATTTAAGAAATAAATGCGGTGGTTGGGATGTTTACGGTGTCATTTGTTTTATTTTGTGCATTGCTTGCACTTGTAAAGGAGGAAGAGCTAGAAAAGACGCGGAGTATAGATCGTTTGCATTTGTTACAAATGGCAAAGAGCTAAAATATGTGGCTTATGATTTTTTTATTATTATTATTGTCCCATCATATTGTGTTAAGTCATTTTGAAGGTCGGTGCAACTTAAGTTCTTAATTATTTACTCTTTCGGGAGACGAATAAATTTTCTTAGCTTGATTAAGGCTCTTTCAAAAGAGAAAGAGAAGAATGATACCTATTCATCCGAACGAGGCTTAACAGAAAGCACTGTCAGAACCTCCTTCCATTAACAGTGAGAACTTCGGCCAGCTGAAAAATATTGTCGATTGTTTATCCATCA
This sequence comes from Fraxinus quadrangulata, assembly GCA_903798255.1. Taxonomy (NCBI): domain Eukaryota; kingdom Viridiplantae; phylum Streptophyta; class Magnoliopsida; order Lamiales; family Oleaceae; genus Fraxinus; species Fraxinus quadrangulata. Next base: position 61,310 of record CAIGRB010123657.1, on the reverse strand, counting down.
ACATAAAAAGAGAAACATAGACTTTGTTAAATGAGAGAACAATCGTCCTTTTCGTTGTCTACTCTTGGGTGCAATTGCCTCAAGGGCAATTTCCTATCAGTTCAAACTGGAGAACTTTGGATTTGAAACAAACATGAGAGAATTCGTGCTCATTGTTAAAGTATCAAAATTGTGGATTAAATTTATTTCCTAATTGTTTCTTTTTTTCATATTTTAAATCTGTAAGCATCAATTCAATCTTTTACTCAATTAAACAATATATTGTACACACGATTGACAGTATTATAAGTTTTGAACACGTTTTCAATAATGAAAATATTTTGCTTAATGATGCTGTTATATTCTCTAGAAAGTGATATAGAGAATACCCAGACACACTTTATACAAAATCACAGTGCTTTCTTTTCTCATTCCATTTTGAGTTGAAGTCATTACTCATTTGATTGTTTTATTCCACGTTCTTCATAGTATTCAGCAAATAAATATTACATGTCGAGATATGATATAATAATTAAAAAGAACCAAGTTCCATATATCAAGAGTACTTCTGTTATATGATAAAAATTTAAGATCGAACATTTTTCAAATAATGAAATACACATAAAAAGGAACATATTCAACGTAACTTTGTCACAGAACATTCACATGGGCGAACTAATGCTAAATTCATCACAACGTGGTCCAGAAGAGAGGTGGAAGAAAGCACTCCATCAGTTTTATTATCTTTTTTTCAGTTGGCTTTCCCAATTCATTTGTGAATAAGAGTGCTTCTAGCTGCTTCGTCTGCTTCTTATTTTACAATGGCGGTTATGTTTTCGTGGCGGAAATGAACGAAAAGCGATATGAACGTGCTATTTTCAAATCGATTGATAGATAGCCTTTATTATCTTTTTTCTTTGGTTCATTGATAAATTTTAATCTTTTTCATTGATAGCAGCAAAAAATAATATAAAGATTTGGTGAATTGAATGAAAGGTACACATGAAAAACAATGCAATAATACCAACAATGAAATGTCAGCAATAGCAACAAATTAACCTTATTTTCAATAAATTTGATGCTGACTGCATCAATTTCTTTTTGTTCTTTTTAAATTTTATTTCTCAATCCATTAGGTCCATTATATAACCCAAAGAAATGTTGAAACTAATCAAATTATCTAGTAATACACGCGGAGCGTGCACAATTTGTAGAGAATTGAAATTTCATTCTAAAAATTGACATATCCAGTGGAGTAGTCAAATTTCAGTACGAGACCATGATCCCCTTCGTCGGGCCGATATTATTATTAATTTTTTTCACATTTTTCTAACTGCATGCAATGCAGCAAGTGTAATAAGCAATAATTGTAGAGCCGAATTCTTTTTTGATTATTTCAACTTAGAAGTACTTCAAGAAAGTTAGGAATCAGAAAAGTAAAAAAGTTCTTGAATTTAAAGCGACAAACCTTGAAGACTTAACCCCACGAATCTTAAGGGCTTCCAGATTCTTTGTATTACAAACTTTTGACTCATGATAGGTCAACAACTTCGGTGCACCAAATCTTAATATTGTGACGTGCTATAGGTCGGAATATCTTTTCAATAAAATCTAAATTCCAGTTTTTTGCAGCATATGTATAACTGATTAATTATAGTATATGTGTGAAGAAAAATAATGCATGATTTATTTTTTAAAATAACTTTATTGGCTTTCTTAGTTACAAATTTACATTTGACTTTATTCGACTTTTACCTTGAGCAGATCAATTTTTAAAGCATTTATTTTTATTAAAAGTCGAAAACATGTGTCATAGAAATAGTCAGGAAAATTTCACAATATGAAATATTTTGTTCTTGAAAATAATATCTCGATTCTTTCAAAATAATTTAGAAAATATCATTTGCTAGGTACACATAAAATTACCTTGTTAATGCTTAGTTAAATTCACTAACGGGGTCTTGGGGTCACGTGATCCCACAACTTTTAAAATTTTTGTTGATAAAATATTGCTTGGTATCGACTGAAATCTAAAATTTTAATTTAAATCAAAGTAAACGGTTAACTTTATAATATACTTCTTGGAATTGATAACTTTTCAACTTTTATAAAAATTTATTAAAATTTTCATTTTAATCCCCACTAAACAGAAGTAAAATCATAATAATTTTTTTTTTCCTTTTTCTCTTGTACTCTCCCTCACACTTTTTACCAAAATCTGAGCCCTTCTATTTTTTAAAAATTTGTCTACAAATTATCACATCTACTACATATCTTAATTTTCCAATCAAATTTTTAACTAATTAGAACCTAAATTTACATTTTTCTTATCGAAATGTGTATATAAAATGTGTCTGAACTGATTATATCCAATTTGACTTATATTTAACGAATTGTGTTTATTTGATTGTTTATTAGTATTATATATTGATTATATGTTTTTCCTTTCGATTACTTGAATTGATTGTTTGTATCAAATATACTATTAATTTTTTAAACGTAAATATGCATTTTTTAATGATGAGCAAAATATTAATAAAATGACCGTTCAAAATCAAATGGGTGAAAATGATGAAAAGTGGACGTATATCAAAAAGGCGTTGGACGGACGCTCGACTCTCGCTCGAACAAGAGGAGCAAAATTGGAACAATGAAGCTGTCGTCCGTCTATCGCTAAGTTGTCGCTCGAGCGACAGGCTCTTGCCCACTTCTCGCTCAAGCGCGGATCTTTTTCCTTATTTTACGATTTTACGCGATATTTAACCTAGTTCCCATATTTTAGGTTAAACCTAGAGTTTGGACATGCCTGCTATAAATAGTAGACTCTTCATTCAGTTAATGGACCTTAAGTTGCAGAAGTTATAATTTTTCTCTCCATTGATTATTAATAAAATATTCGGTTCCTCTGTCAATCTCTTCTTCTTGTTTGCTTTTCTTTGAAACTTTGTTCTTGATTATTTATTTGTTCGATCTATACTTTATATCGCGTCATATCTCATTCTCGAATTCCTAGCATTATGCTTTATCTAATTTACTATTTATTCCTCAATCTAAAGTGTAATTAACCTGACTTATTGATGAAATCCGTAAATAATTAATACGTCTACAAACTTTAGCTTTGCCTGGAAACTGGTGGTCGTAGAACTCCCCATGGTACCTTGACAATCTATAAAGTATTTGCAGATAAATAGACCGTGTCTGACAAACAGATAACAGATTGATGTTCTCCTAACTGTCTTTGCCCTTTTTTATTTAGATAAAAATTAGAATTTAGTAAATTTTAATAAAAGTTAATGAAATATATGATTAAGAAGTTGATAAAAGTTATTGATCCATGAAATATATAATTAAAATGAGTATAGAGAAAAATAAATTTCAAAAAATTGTCCACACCAATCACTATAAAAGTTTGATAATTTTAGAGCAACGTGTTCAACCTCTCCTTTCTAGGTTGATTTATTCCAGATCTAGAACTTTAAGTACTCACACTATTTATTTATTTTCTGGCACTACATTTTAATTGTAATGAGATTTCCCTAAATTTACTCATTTTTACGTGTATATCCTTAATTTTTCATTGCATTTTTGTTCTCAACCGTCTATTAATTAACATGTCTTTGATGACAATTTTTATTAAAAAAAAAAATCTATTAAAAGAGGCATAAAAAAATTTACCCCTCATTTCAAGGTACGCTAATATAATATATGATCTGAAAGCATCATCAGAAAACAATATGGTAATTAGTTGAAGATTAAGGATAAATATTCGATAAATAAAAGTTAGAAACACGTGTGCGAAAATAAACAAAGATCAGAGACTTCCATTGCAATTAAAATATAGTGTAAGTAACAAAAATGGTTGAAAAATGTTTCTTAATTATATTTCATTGAGATATCATTCTTCTTTAACAAATGGTTGAAAAGAGTTTCTTAAAAAAAATAGAGAAAAAATATATTTTGCACCACACACGAGAAAAGAAAGAAAAAACTTGAACGAGGAAGATTTATATAACATATACTTTTAAAGTGAGTGCTAAATTAAGAGGAAAGTCGATTTGTAAGAGATTTCTCATGTAATTTCGGGATTTTCTTCATATAATTTGATGAATATTTTTAAGCATTTTTTTATTAATTTATTCATGTATTTACGACGAAAGAGATCCACTTCGTCTCATCTCTCGCATTCATAGCAAGGGATCATCCTTGTTGTCTCACGATATCAACGAAAATCCTTCTTCTCCCGAGCGTCAAAATGAACACTCTCTCTCTTAGTGTTTTGATAAATTGTTTGTCCGATCATCTTCATAGATCGTAAACGTGTGTGTAAAATAAACTGAATGAGAACAACAGGAGAAAAATGTAATTTTAAGGGCTATAATTATTTTCAGTGAGTCATAAATAAAAATACTTCAACTTCGGAAATAAATGCGGTAGTTGGGGATGTTTACGATGTCATTTATTTTTTTATGCATTGTTTACACTTGTAAAGAAAGAAGAGCTAGAACAAAACACATAGCATAGAGCGTTTGCATTTGTTACAAACGGCTAAGAGTTAAAAAAATGTGGCTTACGATTTTATTTTTTAATTGTCTCATCATATTGTGTTAAGAAGTTGTTTTGAAGCTTGATGCAATTTAAATTCTTCATCATTTACTCTTTCTAAATTTTCTTAGCTTGATTAAGAATCTTTCGATAGAGAAAGAAAATAACAACCCTTATTCATCCGAAAGTGACTAAATTAGCCTTGAGGCTTAACAAAAAGCACTGTCACAACCTCCTTCCATTATTGGTGACAACTTCAGCCAGCTAAAAGATATTGTTGATTGTTGATACATCAACATACAAAGAGACACATAGACTCTGTCGAATGAGAGAACAATCTTCCTTGTCATGGACTATAGCCCCTTGGGCCAATTGCAGAAAACAAGCCCACTAATGGTAATATTGCATATTGATACTAAAAGATACGTTAAAATATTCAATTTCAGTTTGGGAAACTTAATGTAAAGGTAAACTCAACACGTAGTTACATATGTATAAATGACATAATAATTAAAAAGAACCAAGTTACATATATCAAGAATACTTCTATTATACGATCAAATATTTTTTAGACGATGAAATACTCATAAAAGGAATATATTTAGTCCCTATTTATTTCAAAGCTTTTTATTTTTTATACTCATTTTCAATTGCATATTCACGTAATAAAATATTTTGCATGTAAATTTAAAAAAAAAATCATCTTTTTAATCACACATTCTCCAAACTATCATTTCTTCTTAATTTCTCTTTATAGTGACAATCTTTCATTTTTCAAAATTATTATCTAAATAACGTCAAATTAATTTTATTTTTAATAAATTTCCTTTTTCCTTTTTCCTTTTTTTTTTGTTTAAATCTTTTTTCTCAATCTTTATGACCATTACTATATAGAGCCAAAACAATGTGATAGTGCCAACATTGAAATGTCAGCAATAACAACAAATTAACATTATTTTTAGCTTTGGTTTGACAATTATTATAATGAGTTTTTTTTTTTTTTGTTTTTTTTGGAAAAAAGGAGTTTAGAAATAGTGATAATTTGAAAAATGTGTGATTAAAAAGTATGATTTTTTTTTTTGAATTTACGTGCAAAATATTTTACTGTGAGAATGTGTACTTAAAAATGAGTTCGAGAACATAATAATTTTGTTATAATGATCGTCAAACAGGGGCTTAGGTTGACTACGNTGGGATAAGCGTGTGAAGCCATTTAATTGGACTGAATTTGTAACCTTGCCGACTCCTCATAATTTTAGATAGGAATATTGACAGAAAGTTGGCAATATCAAGGTTCTTTTTATATAAAATGTCAAATTTTAAAATTATTTTCATCAATTTAATTATAACATCTCCAAAAGACTCTCTAAATACAAAATACTGTTTATTTTATAGTCTGTTCTTAAAAAGAGCTCAAAAAGACGTAACTTTTAAGAGTATTTTTAAGAGATTCTATTTTTAACAAACATATTCCACAATATAAAGGTTAGAGAGTAAAATTTTTTAAAAGTATTCCAACTGGTTTTTTATATTTAACAATTAATTTTACCACTCTCAGAAATTTCCTTGATTTTTAATTTTCATTAGCTTTCCTCTAAATTATTATATTATTTTTTTCTATTGAAAACTGAAATACTTTGAACGCATTTATTTATAAAAAGTGAGTTTGACTCTCAAAATTTGGAAAGCCAAATATATATATTAAATATCATAACAAGTGAATCATTTTTTGGACGATTATAACCTTAATACAATTCAAATATTTCAATAATATCTTATTTTTCGTTTTTCAATATGTATTTAATTACAAACTGTAATAAATACTATAATTAATTCTCAATTAATTAACATCCATATTCATTTAATTATATTCATCTTCATTTATGTATTTCAGCGTTACTAATTCTAATTATAAATCAATTAGAATTTCACGTTCACGAATGCATTTTATTATCCACATACATGTATGTTAATAACATCTAATTTTACTTAATTGAAAATTAAATAAATAATTTAACATTCATTATCACGTATATATTTTTTGATATTAATTCTAAATTAATTAACATTCATGCTTATTCAAATATTATTTTTACAACACTTATAAAACATAATATAATGTGCAACACATGTTCAACGTGGACTAATATGGATAAATAAGGAAGAGAAAGGGGAAACTAATATACATGGTCAAGAAAATATAGACAAATAGAAATCAGCAAACAAGCATGGCCCCTACAACAACAAAACACATTTTCCTTCTCCATTTTTTGCCCTTCTATGTTTACAGGCCAAAGGCTAAAAAGAAGTTTATTACACTAAATTACACACTTGTCATTATATTTTCCCCAAAATTTCCAGATTCTCGAAAGCAAATTTTATAGACTAAGCAGGATAGGGGCAGATTGTGGAGGATTAGTAAGCATATGAACTGCTTCCCTCATCGTTGGCCTGGCCGCACTCTCATCCTCAACGCACAGCATTGCAATCTTGAACAAGTTTATAACACCATTTAAGGGATAGCCAACGAGCCGTGAATCCACTACTGCTAGAACCGAGGCAGCATCTGAAGGTTGACAGAGCTCTGATGTCGTTTTCCTCACCCACCTCACTATGTCGACACCATCCCCGAACTCCCCCACCGGCTTTCGCCCTGTGATCAGTTCTAACATCACCACCCCGAAGCTGTACACATCACTCTTCTGGTCCACTTTGAGAGTGTAGGCATATTCTGTTGCATTTCAAACAAAACAACTCGTTAAAACATAATTGATGGAGTAAATTAAGTCTTGTTTAGATAAGGTAAACTGCATAATGCTAGATAAAATCTTGTCTGTTGTATAGTCGTGTCTAACACTGAGGGCAGGACACAAATCACTAGTATTCTACAGCAACAGAGGGATACATTGGTCCAGCATAACCAAATTAATTAATGACCTAAACAATCTTAGAAATTCAGAAAATTAACAATGCAATAACCTGTAAAGAAACAAAAGTTCTAGTTAAGAAAGTACTCACCTGGTGCAATGTAGCCATAGGAGCCAGCAATGGAGGACATGCATTCAGATGCACCGGCATCATGCCAGAACTTGGCCAGTCCGAAATCAGCCACATGAGCTTCGTAATCTGAGTCGAGCAGAATATTATTCGATTTCACGTCTCTGTGGATAATTGAAGGTGAACAATCATGGTGCAAATAACATAAGCCCTTAGCTGCTTCCACTGCAATCCTGTACCGCGATTCCCACTGTAAATAAGCACCCTTGACACTATGCAGCATCTCCCCTAAGCTTCCATGAGACATGTATTCATACAACAATAAGTTGTTCTCATTGTTCGACACATACCCAAGAAGTCTTACTATGTTTCGGTGCCTGATTCTCCCTAATGTCTTAATCTCAGCCATAAATCCATGATCAGTTGGACTATTACCACGGGAAGTTAATCTTTTTATCGCGATGTCAAAGCCATTTGGCATGGAGCCTCTGTAGACAATCCCAGCTCCACCTTTCCCAATTATGTTCTCGTCTTGTATGCACTCTATTACGTCGTCCACTTTGAAGTCTAGCCTCTGGAACGCTGTAAGTTTCCAAGATCTCGATTTCTTGAGCTTTCTCTTTCTAATTGTGATCAAGGTAACTGCCATTAGCAATAAAACAAAGACTACTATTACTACAATGATCACCATATTTGATTCCCTCGAAAGCTTTTTATGCGAGTCTTGTGATGAACTCGAAGCAGAGGAACAAAATGTACTCTGAGGTGCACAGAGGTTAGGATTTCCGGCGAAAAACAGATCATCGAGGTCTCTAAACAGCCCAGTTGTCGGTATACTGCCTGAAAAATCATTGTAAGAAAGATCTAAAGTTGTTAAACTTTTCATTAGCCCAATTGAACCTGGAATTACGCCGGTGAGTTTGTTCCTCGACAGGTTGAGAACATTCAAATTCTGCAGCCTAGAAATCTCCATAGGAATCACACTGTCCAAATTGTTTCGGCTTAGATCAATGAAAGTCAAGTGGGAACAACGAGCAATGGAAGCTGGAATTTTGCCTGTCAAGCTGTTGCCACTGAAATTCAACTCTGAAAGTTTTTTGAGACTGAAAATTTCTTTCGGCATTTCGCCAAAGAACTTGTTCGAGTCCAGGAACAAATTCTCAAGATTCATCAGATTCCCAATGGCCGAAGGAATTTTCCCCGAAATCCAATTATTCGACAAAGAAAGACTCCCAAGAGTATTAGCAGAAATCTCATCGGGCAGCTCTCCCGTGAAGAAATTATCATTTAGCTCAAGCATATCCAACTGTGGCAAATTAAAAAATCCAGCCGGAATTGTTCCGTTCAAGTAATTCTTCTTTATTCTGATCCGATTCAAGGACTTGCATTCACCCAACTCATCAGGAATCGGGCCATAGAAATAATTGTCCATTAAAATCAAAGTCTTCAGCTTTCCTCCTTTACACAAGTCCCTCGGTATAGTTCCCGTCAGTCGATTCTGTGTAACATCCAGCAGCATTAGCCTCTCGTTCCTGCCGAGATTTTCTGGCAGTCCCAGAGTGAAATTATTGTTCCATATCTGTAAAACTTCAAGATTAGGCAGGCCCCCAATGAACCCCGGAAGAGGACCCTGTAATTTGTTCTGAAACAAATTAAGCAGAGTCAAATTCTTCAATTGTGCAAAACTTTCTGGTATCTCTCCTGTAAGAAGATTAATGGAAAGGTCCAGTGACATCAGGCTGACCAACCCCGAAAGCTCCGGTGGAATATGGCCAGTAAGATTGTTCAACTGAAGAAACAGAGTATGCAAATGCTTGAGATTCCCAAGACTCGCAGGAATTTCACCTGTCAGATTACAGTTTCCAAGATCAAGTAATCGGAGAGTGGCTATCGTACCAAACTCCGGCGGAATGCCACCTTCAAAGCAATTATAGTACCCCAAAGAAAGCTCCTGTAGGTTCGGAATCTTAGCCAGGGAGGCTGGAATTTTTCCTCCCAAGTTGTTGCCTTGTAAAGCCAAGATCATCAAGCTTTTGAATTCGGAGTAAATTTCCGGGATTTCCCCTGAAAAATAATTCCCTCCGAGCTTAAGAAAATTCAGTTTCTCCAACTTGACCAACTCCACGGGGAGATTTCCACTGAAATTATTGTTGTACACGTCCAAAACTTCGAGCTCTGTCATTTTAAGCATAATTTCTCCAGGGAAAGTCCCACCGAAGAGGTTGCAGGAGAGATTTACGTACTTCAAGTTGATCAGATTGGAAACTTCCATCGGAATCGAGCCGGTAATATGATTACCAGATAAAGTGAGATTAACTAGTTCACTCAGCAGCCCAATCTCCGGCGGCAGGGTCCCCAAAAACGGGACGTTGGTGACGTTGAGAGATATCACCCTTAATTCATCGTTGCACGTCACGCCGGAAAATGTGCAGTGAACTGACGGTGAAGACGACGGAGTGGAAACCCAGTCATCTAGACCCAACCCGTTGGCTCCGACCATTGAGGATTTTAGTTTCAACAGGGTTTCAAGATCCGATTGTGCATGAGTGATACTGCATGAAAACAAAAGCAAACTCAAGAAAATATGAGGAAGAACAATTTTTAAAGAAAATTTTCTCATTCTAGCTTTTGTGAGCGAAAGATGAACAGAAATTTGTACGGGTGAGAGTGGAGACGAAGGGTTTTTAAAGGCTATTCCGGTACTGGGCATGTCATTGTTTGTATGGTGGCAAGGAATCTAATGGTCTAAGGAACTACTGAAATGAACAAAGTAAAATTTCGTCCTTTTTCCGACGAGGGACGGTTCTTCTGTAATTCCCGCTGTACGTATTGGTTCTACAATATTGACGGCGTTATTTCCTTCTACTAAAATTCTACCTTTCAAATTTTAATTTAAAAAATATCTTATCCGCTAATCAATCACTCATTTTTTAAAAAATAAAATGTAAACAATAAAATTTGAAATAAAATAAAAAGTAACTTTTAATTTTACACAATCATGAGCTAATAAACTAACCAAGTTTTTATGAATCCTTTTTTTTTCCAATTCGTATCAGTACTTAAAAGATTAACAATAACAAGATTTTCGACAATTTAACATTTCAATTCTAACAAGTTGAATTGAAGAGTTCAAAAAAATAAAACAAAAATTACACTTTCAAGTGATTATAAGTCGTGTTCTTATGAAAAGTTCGAATAATAAATGAGTAATAATATGTATGAATTAAAAAAATCGATATCACTAGTCCTCTTATTCGAAAAATATTTTTTTGTCTTAAGCAACTATTGAAAGTTGTAAGTTGGAGAAGAGATGAAATGACAGTTGCTTTCACGGACACGGGAGAAGATGCAATTCCTGCTAATTTTGATTTAGCAATATGATGTGAGATGATAAGGCGCTTCTCTGATCATAATATGTGATCACAAATTTTCGAACTTTTAATATGACTACTCTCATTAAAGAAGGATGTAAATATGTCTCGCAATTTCCTCTTACCCGGAGGAATGGTATGATCCCCTCGTCCTAAGTCAAGGATGGTTTATTTAAAACTTAAAATAATCACCAGCTAAGCTTCCACACCCCAGAATTTAATAAATAAATAAGTTCCTAATATCATAAATAGGGTCCATATAGGTGACGGCGTGAAATGGCTGTTTGAATGACAGGTTTATGATAACGTTGCTGACCCTCAGACTCTACTTCTGACATGGCACCAATTTGATATGATCCACTGTCGTTTTAAATATTAAAATTATCAATACGACATAGTTTTGCTTATGATTGTGGGCCATTTTGGATTTTTTGGGCTTTTCCGATAGATTTTGGCAAATGAGATGCATTTGGGGGCCCATATAGAGTAAAGTCGGAAAGTGTCTTTTCCCAAACGGACATGTTTTTACCGTGACTCTATTTTGGTTTTGACCGAAAAGTCTACTCTGGTTTTTGTTTGGGTTATATCCAAACAGTCCCTATGGTCCTATCCATTCTCTTCATGGGGCCACTGGTCAAGCAAAGTCATAACTATCCTTTGTCCTTTGTTTCAAGTAGAAACAAAATCCGATTGTTAGCATATGATGGCATTAAAGGGCGTGTTTGATACAACCTTACATTTGGCGCGGACCTATTTTGATTTTATTTCATTATAATCATTCAATTTTATACTTAATATCATCATAATTATCAAATTTTATTTTATTTCATCATGACTATTCAATTTCATATAAAGTTTTATCATGACCAACTAATTTCATATAAATTTTCATCATGGTCACCCGATTTTTTTCACTATTTTCATTAAATTTTAAATGGGCAAAACAATAACTTTACACTATATATAAAAAATAAATTAAAAATTAAAAAAATTAAAATAAAGACTATTTTTAAAAACAAAAATAAAAACTTACTTAAAAAAACTATTT